>VWZV01002811.1:0-78836 GCA_013397155.1 Irena cyanogastra | reverse complement strand
CAAGGCATTCCCAGAACCAGCTCGAGCCTGTGACTATCACTATGGTCTTCCTAGCTTTAGAGTTGCTGCTGAGATTACTTTCAGTGGAATCTGAGAGCAGAATTAGGCTCTCTGACTCTTGCCTCACCAGAGCTCCCTGCCTCAGCAGAAGAGAGGTACAGAGAGACCCCGGGTGCCCTTTAGGCCCCCACCACTTCTCCCCATCTCTCTGTTTCCCTGGGCACACGCCCCCCGGCTAAAGCTCCCTCGTCACTACCCGTGTGCTCTCCAGCAGCATTAACTTATGCACACACCATTCACCAATTGTTCAGCTTTTTTTGTCAATGAAGGCACATTTTATGAATTAGAAGAGCACATGCCCCCTTGTGGCTTGACTTCGCTCCCTTCTCCACACCGCCAGCCCCCTCCGCACCCCGGCGGGGGGATTCGGGCACGGGGAGGCTTCGCTGGAACCTTCACAGAGGTTAAAAATAGCGCACGGCACCCGAAGGGATGACCGGGGTGTTTGAAGGATGAGGTGGAACGACAGCATGCAAAGAAAGACAGAAAAGAAAAAGAATTTAAAAAAAAAAAAAAAAAAAAGGAGATTAAAAAAAAAAGCAGTAGCTTGAGCAATAGAGGAATATACATTTCTACAGGGTTTTAGAAGGGTTTAGCTAATTGAACCAAACTGAAAAGTAAGGCAGCTGACACATATGCGAAGTGCAGTCCCCTGCTCATCCGTGGAGCAGGTACAGCCCAGCAAATGGCTTCTGCCTGACCTATATGGCTCAGACACTCGCTAGAGAGCATGAGTGGAGCTGATTCTTCACAGCCTTTTCCCTCCTCACCCCTTCCAGTCCCTAACACAGGATTTTCTGGGGTGGACTATGGCAGCAATTTAACCACAAGAACCAGTTTTACTGAGAACTGAAATGAATCCCACGACCTAATCCCCAGAGGGACTCCTGAGAGGATCCAGGTACAACACTTTGATTCAGGAAATACAAGATTAAAGACCAGAAGAGAAGAAGCAAGACTGACAGTGCACAACCCACCCATGGACCTCATTTACAATCAAGGTCAAATCCTGCAGTTATTACTCATGGCAAAACCCAAGGAGACAAAGCCAGAACAAACCTCCAAGAGCCAGCAAGAGCCCTGGTATCACAGGTTGTGGGATTGCTCTCTCTGGGATTGTGTCTTGGGTTAGGAGCTAGGAATGCCAGAGATCCAATTCCAGCTATCATATCAGTCCTTTCCTAGGCAAGTCTCTGTAAAATGAGGATTTAGTTCTCCACCTCCTGGGGGCTATGTGGCTAAATTATAGATGGTAGAAGGTGAAAAGCAATAAACAAGAAATCAACCAAATTGCTAGCATGAGGGAAGAACAGGTATTAATGTAATTATGAAAAATAAAATCTTTGTTTCTGCAAATGTGGGAGGGAGTGCTGTCTCATGGTTACTGGAGACAGGGAGAGGCAGGACTCCTGGACTGCAATGCTGGCATTTGTGCGGCAGCACATTAGGCTCAAACTAAGCACTCAGGGCAGTTTGGTCCTTACTTGCAGTTGCACATTCTTTGGTCAAGGATTTCCTTGCTATTTTGGGGGGAGTATCTAGCACTGTGGTGCCCATGGGTGGTATCACGAGGAGACAGGATGCTAGACATAAACCACAGAGACACACTTGTGCATGTGTATATTTGCACCCCTTTTCAGTGTAACTGTCTGTCTACATCATTAAAAACATTTTTGGGTTGGTATCTTACCTTTATATCTGTACACACAAAGACCTTGATCATGATTAGGGCTTCTGAGAATGGACATAATAAAAGTTAAAAATACAAACAGTAGTGGGTGTTATGAATGACCTTTGTTTCTTCTGCCTTAGACAGAAAGCCTTGTTTTTCAGTAAGCCTTACATAGTCTTATATAGCTTGTGGGATGTTTTAGTTCATGTGACTGTCAGTTTAAAATACTTGTGTGGAATATTTCACTTGAATGCTTTCCACTTTTTTCTCCCGTACTTTGCAACACAAGTTTCTTCTCCTGAGTGAGCAGAGTGTCTCTCATACAAGCAATGACAGCTAAACCTGAAATTGCTGTGTATTCTCCTTCCTAAGTCTTGATTCAAAATATTCACTCTAGCAAATAAAGCCCCTTCACACGTGGGGAGAGCTAAGCCAGTAAACTAGATCTCTCTTTCCTCCTCAGAAATGCAGAAGAAAGCAGCTTGCTAACTTATCTTTCTTGGGGCAAGGGGCCACCTCCTTTGGCTCCCAAAATGAGAAAGATACTCAACATTTGGTGAAAAAATTGTCACTGCCACTTGTTCACAGGAGCAAATTACCAGGACAGCATCTCAAATTTCTCCAATATGCTTTTCAAAGGTAAAACACATAATATTCTACTCAGGAGAGGCCAAAGATGCTTTGTCTTAGTAGATTTGGAGCTCCTGTTAGAAATGTCTGCAGGGTTAGTCCAGTTAGGGAAGACATAGTAAGGATACAATGCTAGGAGGACATCAGTTCTGCGAAATTCATTGTGTCATGCCCAGGGAGCCCCCATCAAACTGACCTGGTACAATGGGAGCTGGGGGTGATCAGAGCTAACTCCAAAGGGCACTGGAAGCCTCCACCATCACTTGTTGTTTGCTGGGGAGAGATCCAGTCCTGCTGCTGTGGCCACCACCACTCCCAAGCGCAGTGCAGAGGATGCTCATTCTTGCTCACCACATTTGCTCTGGTGTGGTCCAGGGACTTGGACCCCTGTTTGGCTCATCTGGGGTGGCTGAGATGAGAGTCCTTGCCTACCCATGCTGGGGACGCTCTGAAAAGGAATATTGCTTCCCCCTGCCCATGTCTCTGGCACACCTGGTGGTGCCTGAGAGGGTGTAGCTCTTCAGGTCTTTGCATCGATGCAGCCTTAAACAGGGAGTGGGAGGAAGATGGCTGGTGATGGGCTGCAGAGCTCTTTGTACTGACGTTATTTCTGCATGACAGAAATTATGAATCCAGGTGGTTCTTTCCTTTCGGACCCAGCGTTGGAAGAGTGTATGGTAAGAAAACACCGCATAAACCAGGCAAAGGTACAGGTACAGAGGATAAAACTGTCCTATCCATTACCCTGGTGTAAACCCCTGTGGGGTCAGAGCAGTCATACTGCCAGTTACCTGAGCCCACTGCAGCTACAGCTGTATTTTGTATTTTATCTTCCCTCTTTTTCAGCTCCTTGTCACAGTGGGGATGTGACTGTTTGAGTCAGGCAGGGCAGGCAGCCTGCCGTGGCTTGGGAATGGAGGCGGGCAGGGGCAGGAAGCGCCGGGGCCGGTGGTGGGGAAGCGGGCTGCGGCGGGGAGCATATCCTGCCCTTCAGCCGGGTAACTACATTTACCTTGGGGATGTCCGGGTTTGTAACAGGGCTGTTTGGAGTTATTCGCCTCCCTGCACGCAGGGCTTACGTGCCTGTGCCTAAAAATAGAGTGGAGCTCGGCAGGCCGTCAGCGCCGAGAAGGAGGGCAGAGGCTGAGCTGCCCCAGCGCGGCGGTGCCGCAGGGGCGCGCAGGGAGCGTGCCGCTGATGTAACCGCGTGTGTCCCGGCCAGGGCTGGGTTGTGTGCCGCCTCCGTGCTGGGTCTGTGTGCGGGGCTCACGTGGAGCCACTCCCGCAAGNCTCTGCCTGCCTCTCTCTCCCTGCCTCCCTCTCATCCCTCCATCTGGCCAGCCCAGCTCTCCCTGCCAGCTCAAGCAATACCTCAAGCAGAAACTGCAGCTTTTTCCCTGCACCCCATTAGAAAAATAGGGTGGCCCTAAGCTCTGAACATGTACTCAGGGGAGAGCATGAACGCACACACACTCCCAAATCAAGCTCTCTTTCCCGCTCTCCACCTTCCCTGGATTTTTGCTCCTTAGTCAGCACCTCGAGCCCTGCAGACTGCACCAAGGGCAAGCTTATTAATGCCAACAACAACAGAACACAGCTGCAAACCGAGCCCCAGAGCTGCCTCTGTCAGTGGGTACATTGCCCTCACCCCCGTTTAGGGAACTGCTACCCGGACACTTCTGCATACAAAGCCAGGCATGAATCAAATTCCACCCACGAACAGGGAAGGGAAAATGTCCCCTGTGGGGCACAGGAAGCAGGCAGGATCCCCGGGGAGAGGGGCCAGGCATGGCAGGGGGAGCAAAGGCTTAGTGACAGCTGAGGGAGCTGGGGAGGAAGGCACTGAGACCCTCTTGGGGGTTGCCATACACATGCCATGCTTCTGCCTGTCTGCTCCAGCCAAGGTCAGAGCTTGGCACCCCAAAAAAGGGATGATGCCAGGGAAGGTTGGGAAGAACACTCTGCACCCAGTCCCCTGGGTCAACAGGCCACATAAGCCCAGAGTTCCTAGTCCAATTTATGACTCTCACTGGACTTTCTGCCCCCTCCCCTTGGGATAAACTCCTCCTTTTTTAGACTCTCCTGCTATACTGGGTGAGATGGGATGTTTCTGCATCCCTCCAAAAAGGCAGGTCTCACTCTGACCAGCTCCCAAGTACTCCCCCAGGCAATGGTTGCCTCAAGATGATTTCATTCAAAGCCCCCATACTAACCAGGAAATAGCTACCTGATATCTCCCTCCTCAAATCTCTTCCAAAACAGCTTCTGTCCCCTGTCAAGCACTGGAGACAGCTCTCCTTGTCCACCTGCCCCAGATCCTCTCCACCTTGCATGCCACGGTCTCCCACTCTGCACGCCTCCTCTGCTCTGCTCCCTGCCCCTCGTTGCCTTCCGGGCTTTCCCTTGCCCTCCTCCCCTTGCCCGGGCCCTGTGCCCTGCCCCGTGGACTGCCCTGTCCCGTCCCCCGCGGGGGGCTGCTGCTGCTGCTGGCAAGGTGCAGCCTAGTGTGGCGAGAGGCTATAAATAGCTCCTTAAGCTCCGCTCTCACTGACACCGTTTGGACAGAGGATGGAAAAATAAACAAAGGAAACTCCAGGCTCCAAGCAGCGGCTCATTCCTCATGCTAAATAATGTCAGATTTTCCTCCAAGGTGTGTGGGTAATATACAGATCGGCATTGAGGGGTGGGGGGGGCAGCAGGAATCAAAACAAATTATACACACCCAGTGCATGTCAATATTTTGGTCTCTCTCATTCTGCCCTGTAGTAGTTAAGCACACACAGATTGCCTATATTTAGAAAAGGGTATATTTTTAAATACTCTGAGATGGAGATTGTTTCCATTAATAATGATGGAGCACATTGGAGGAGGCAGACCTGGTGAGGAACTGTCAAATATTGCTTTAGTGACATATAGAGGCCTGAGAGATAAAGGACAGGGCAGGAGCAGAACAAATATTTTGAAATCAAGCAGTGATTACCCTGAAGTTTGCAGTTGTGTTGCTATTTTTACACAGGGGGCTGTTTGCATGGGGAGACTGTTCACAGTTCCCTGGTGCAGAGGCTCAGACAGTGGAAGAGGAATTATATTATCAGGGGTTTATTTTATTTTGTGGGTTTTTTCCTTTTTCCATTTTTTTTTAATTGAGGACAGAACATACACTGCAGCAGAAAGGTTCAGCTCAGAATGGATGAAAGAAGGGATGGACACAGAAAAAAAGTAGCATCCAATTCTAGGATGTTAACTCAGCCCCGCTTAGGAAGGGCAATGACTGCATTTTAACAAAATCCTTTTTTTCCCCCCTCCGTCCTGTCATTCTCAAAATAGCCTCTCCCAATCTCAGTATTCCTACAAGAATATGTGAATAGTGAATTTTCATTTATGTTATGGGAGGAAGTAAACAACCAAATAAGATCTGCACCATAACACGTGAAGTGCTAGACATGCTGCATATTAAGAGGCTGCCCAAGAAGGAAAATAAAAAGAAAATAATAACAACAAAAGAAAAAAAATACCCCTTTGCACTTACTTTATAGCTGGGTAAATAGAAGTTGAGTGACTTACCAAGGCTGTAGAGATGTCTGTGGCATTGCTGGAACACAAAGCCAGTTTTTCTGTCTTGGGCAACACCCTTCATATGATCAAGAAGATGTTTCCATTTTTTTCTCCTAGATGTTTCTGCTTAGCTACTTCACAGGCAGGATGATTTACAAAAGCAGAAATCCCAGCAATCTTCCTATTACTCTCTCATGGAGGGACACGTACTAGTCGCAGCTGCCCTTCCCATCTAGTGTCCAGCATCGTGGGGGGAGGCAGCCCCAGCAGCCTCCAAGGCCCTTCCATGTTGCAGTCACTCCTGGGCTCGGCCGGGCTGTGCCTGGGGGAGCCTGGGGCTCGGGGTGGCAGTTGCCTGTGGTCACTGTGCTACCACCCGGTCCTCCTGCTGGTAGGGCGCCCAGGGGGGTGTCCCTGCTCCTGTCCCCTGCTGAGCTGAGTCAGCCCTAGTCCAAAGCTTCCTCACTCCTGGGAGGAGAGGTCAGAGGAGACTCCAGCATAGCTCTTCAGATACCTAGGGCAGAGAGCTTTAGCTCTTTTCCCAGAGGGCTGTCCTGGTGACACTGGGGAAATCCACTCCTGAAGGGCCATGACCTGTCTCCTATCTCCACCTCCTGGTCAGGGCTCAGCCTCGCCTCTCTCCCCAGCCATGCCACATGGGGAAGGTCATCTTCCTCTGTAGCCTCCTAGGATGGAGCTGGTCTTCACCAGCTATGGCAGTTACCTAATTTATCAGATCTGCACACGCAAATAGACTCCCAGTTTCCTGGGAAAACCCATTCATGCACCGAATTTTCCCCAAAACTGCATGCAGAGAGAACAGATATGACCTGACAGGTAGGAAAGCACTGGGACCGGATGTTCCTCAGGCTTTCTCTTGCTTCTGTCATGGCCTGACCTGGGTAAGTCATGCTCCCTTACCCAGCAGCATAGAGCAGGAGTAGCTGGGGTAATCACAGGGTGAGATTAATCAGTGACTTTTAAATGCTTCTAAACTCAGAAAAAATGAAAGTTAGGTGATGGAAAATGCTGAAAAGTTTGGGAATGTGGGAGAGCTCCCAACCAAAGTCTTTTTTAACCTGCCCTGCACACACACACACAGACCACACACTGCTAGGAAAGGACTTTCCAACTTTCCCTTTCCCAACTGGTCTTCACCAATATCAGGGTGAACCTCAAGTTGTCAGATGGCTTAAGGGGATCATGGTGGTTTTTTGGCTTTGTTATTTTTTATCTTGGAGTGTTCAGTCTATATATTTGAGCTTTTCTCTCAGAACTTTCTTACAAACAGATACAATAAAAGGCAACAAACTGAGCTGCCTCCTTTCTCCAGAGGGAGAGGGGTGGATAGAGGTGGGCATATCAGGCTAAGCCTACTACACTTGCTGAAAAAGCTTCCCTTGAAATGTATGTGTGGAGTTCAAATCTATCTTCAGCTAAACCTTTGAATGAAAAATAAGTCGACAGCCTCATTCCGCCTGTCTGATGCACAGGCGGCACACCCCACACACAGGAGCTTGGGATTTGGGGGAGAAGCAGTGGAGGGATTCCCGTTAAGGAAACCCTGCTCACTGTCTGCTCTGGTAAGATGCGGAGGAGGGCTCCTCTCCTTCTCAGCAATGTGAACATGAGATCAGTTGCCTCATGGTTGTGTAATATCCTCACTCATTTGGCAATTCACGTGTTACTCTCATTTAGAGCCAGTAAGAAGAAAACCCTTCTTTTGGGGATTAGGGGCTAAGGACTGCTACCGAGCAATGTCACTGGGCTTGTGTTCCCAACCATTTGTCTTGCACCTCATGGAAACTCTTCCCTCTTCTAGGTTTCCTCTCCAAGGGAAATAGCTGCTTCACCTGGGGCTGGAGGTGGGAGTGAGTTAGCATAAATAGCTAACTGTGTGTGCTGTGTGACTCCCTCGGGGAACTGGGGGCCACAACATGGGAACTGAATGGATTTGACCTTTTAGAACAACACGGCTGCAATGTCAGCATGCTGGTAAAGAGTGACATAGCATAGAAGACCAGCCATTTCTGGAAAACTCATCTTGACCTTCCAACCTCCCTCTAGTCTGCTCCTTGGCAACAGAGGATGAGATAGACCCTGGTTTTAAACTATGGCAGGTTACCAACTTCTGCAGTTGCGCTACAGCTGTATCTACACTATCATAGGTTTGGAAGTACACTAATTTTCTACAAGCTCTCTTCCCAAACCAAAACAAGTTCTTGTCTTCTCTTTATGTTTGAGTTGTGATGGCTCATCAAACTAATGGTGGCACAGACTGCTCTCAGGGGATTGTCACAGGGTGGCAGAGCTGGAGGGCACCTGGGTTGCTTTATCTAAGCTATCTGTCTAGCTGGAGCAGAGTCAGCCATAACCAACGTCATTTCTGACAGATGCCACTTCAACTTTTTTAAAGGCTTTGCCAGTATCCTTTACACACATCTCCTTTTCACAGAGGACCTCTTTGTGCTGCAGACAGCAAGTGCAATGGTTCAGCACTGGCCACACTCGTGCCTCTAAATGGAGAACCTGGATGGACCTGGCCAAGGTCCATGGTAACATCACATAAAGTGGACTGGGCTGTTAAACCTATCAGGCAGCAACCAGCTTCCGTGTTAGCCCAGAAACGTTAAGCAAGCATAGGTTGAACCTGCACGGCAGAGCTGTGAGTCTTGTGAACAATACAAGAGGAGAGACATCATACCTTCTATACCTTTTGGAAACTCTTGGAATCATGAAAATGAAATGGGGGTATAAAAAGAAATACAGCTATGTAGGACATCTCCAAGGAAGACTTGAAATAGGAGGCTGAGGTATAAGATGGCTCTTAGCTGAGCCCCAGGACTGGGATTTCTACTGGCCTTGATGACAATAAGCCTCTAGCTAACAATGCAGGCTGCTGTTATGCTCTGATATAGCTACAGGGACAGTGTCACCATGTCAGCTGGGTGTTTTATTCATATTTTACTACTCTTATAAAGATAGGCTCAAGTGACTCATATGTCACTGACCATATACTACACATTTAAAGTCATTGTCATGGATTTGATTTCTGGGGGTTAGGTTGTTGTTGTTTCTTTCTTGCTCTCTTTTTTTTTTTTTTTTTAAGATATTAATTCCTTTCCCTCTGCTCTCCTCAATTTAATTATGGCCATGTAATCTGGAGATCTGTAAGGCTCTAGCATGAGGTCTCTGGCTATCAAGTTCCCATGTTCACAATTAGCAAATGGAGACAAGAAGAGCAACACTGGAAGAAAGGGATTTTAATGTAAGATGCTTAAGAGGGTCTGTGATCCTGTTGTCTCATCACTGACAGGATGGCCACGGGTAAGGAAGGTTTTATGTTTCAAGCTAAGATTCAGGACACTTAAACCAGTATGAAATTCAGACTTTGTTGGACTTTGTAGAGATGGACATTAGGAGGAATATCTAAGACATAGGAATTAGGAGCACTAAAGGATTTTAAGCCCCCCCCCATAGTGTTCAAGAAACACTGAACAATGCTGATGTCTGCTTGATCATAACTGAGAAGTTCTCATTTCCTCTCAAATGTCAGTGAATGCTGGCTTTTGAGCAACACAAGTCTGAAATTACTGAAATTAATTTTTTCACATTCTGATTAACAGCAAATGCTTTCTCCCTCTTTTCTTACCAATCTCATGCCATAATACCCTCAGAGATATCTCACTTAAACTTTGCACTTGCTCCTAGACAGATTCTTGCAGAGGGCAAGAGCCTTCAACACAGTCAAGTAGAAGACAAGAGGCTTGGAAAAGTTCAATTTAGCAACTATGGTGCTTCCCCCAGGACTTCAACACTGCATTGATGTATGGAGAGCATAAGCTCCTGAAACACAGGGCACACTGATTAGCAGCATCATCCAGAAACTTGCTGGCATGCTTTTGAGTTCAGTATTGGTCTACCATACTTTCCATGTCATGTATGAAAAGTTATGTCTCATACCACACTCCTGCAATGCTAACTAGGCATCCTCAACATAGTTTTATCTTATTTCAGGATGAACTCAAAGTATATATTCAGAATGGTACCATCCCAGAATTAAGAAAAATAGATGTGGTGTTTTGGGAAAAGATTTCAAGTAAGGGATTGGATAGAGCTCATGAACATTTTCCATTTCTAGAACAGATGTGCAGACATGAGGAATTCCCTGCTATAAATCCCTTCTTCCCAAGAACCCATTCCCCCCCTTTCTTCTGAGGGAGAATTTTTTTTTTTCAGATTTTCTCAAAGTGCTGTAGAGTGTAAGCTAGCAAATATTTTACACTTGGCTTTCTCAGAGAAAACACCATACCTGTTATGACGTACCTGTCTCCAAAGATCTTGCCTCTGTCACAGGATTTTCACTGCCATCTCAGATTCTATGGAGCCTCTTGCCCATGTCCTGTGCTGTACCACAGTAGTGGGTTGTCAGTGAGAGAGAGACAATCTCTATACATCTCCCATACAGGCACCTCAAGATGCTGGCTGTGTCCAGTCAGACCTGAAAGTTAAAAAAAAAAAAAAAAGAATTTGCAGATCATGGTGAGAATGACAACCATATTTAGGCAATGCTATGCTTTAACTGTCATGGCTATGGAAAAATTCTTCTAGGCTGGTTCTTGCTGCAGCCACAACTGAGACCTTCTGTGAGCTGTATCCCTGCACAGGTGGTCTCATGGTGAGATGTTGAATTGCCCATAGGTGCAGGGAAAAAACATTGGAATAAAAGTATGTGGTACATTGGGAGAAACATCAGAGTATCTCACTGTGCTTAAACGTGGGACAGATGAAGCACCTCAAGGAAGTAATTTCTGTGTAATTCCCTCCTCAGCGATGATGCTCCATTATAGAAATGAAGGATAATGCAAATAGCCAAAAGCATGAATCCCCTGGTTCAGCTTTCTAAATGGCAATCACCTCAAAAGGCAGGTGAGGGTCTGGAGGCTTGCAGCCTACATGTCCCTCCACTCTGATGTGGTACCAAAGGTGACAAGAAGATGGAGGGTGCTGCTGCACGTTTGATACTGCAGTGGTTTGGCACTGCAGGTTTGGGAAAAGAAGGAAACCTACCTTGAAGGTTAAAGTCAGAACTGAGAATCCCACCTCCTAATTTGTGTTCCAGGAATTGTTTGTTAGGTGACTTTACGCAGACAATTGTGGCTCACTGCCCTTCTTTTTATAAGCAGGTTAGTGACACCAGCTGTCTCGTGGGGGTACCTGAGACTGAGTGAAGCAGTGGCTGCAAAGGGCTTTAGGAACCTCAGTCAAGGGGTGAGAGTAAAAAATATTAACTGGCTGGTAGTAGGCATGCAGTAGATGCCCTTCTGCATATTGACTACAAGAAAGCAAAGGGGAAAATGACTCTAAGAGATTCTCCTTGTCATTTTCCTTTAGACTTCTGCTGCCTGATTATTGTTTCTGCTTCACAGGGAAAATTTTTTTGATCTGTCATATAGGTAGAAAACTCCTGGACCAGGATTGTGAGGGTTTTTTGGGTGGGGACAACTGCAGATAGTACTGTAAAATGTACTAAGCCTGTACATTTTAATCTCCCTATCTGGCTAGATTAAATACATTTATAACACACAGAATGTGCTGCAAAGTAGAAGCTAGAAGGCTGGCATTGTTGGGCAGGAGAGAGTTAATCCCTATGGGGTGCTCATGTACGTCAGAGCAGGTTCCTGTCTGTGCAGCGCTCAGCTAGGATTGAGAGCTTTTGTTCCTTGTTGTTTTTCATTATTTCTTTGCATTTAATAATGTTTGGATTTTTTTTTAAAATACATTTTAAAGAGTATTTCAAGCTGGAAAATGGGGGGCAGTCTGAGAATCCTGTGGACTGCAATCCCCTATGCATCCTAGGATATTAAAGAACATCACCGACACAGGCAGGACAAGTCCTCACCATGGCTGTGGCTTCTGTTCTTCAGCCTTTAGTGCCTGTGCCACACCCTGCGTGGGCAAATTCCCAGTTCATCTCTCATCACCTGCCAGGGGGCTGAGCAGGCACTAACAAATGGTGGTGGGACTTGGGGTGGGGATGCTTGCACTACTTCTCAAGCTCTACCCCTCTAGGTCTCCAAAAGGCAGCTATTACCTGTCCCAGCAGGATTGGTGACCATCAGGTGAAAAGACCCGATGTTTTGCTCCCAGGTTTCACATAAAGTCCAGCTCGAAGCATGACTCTCCTGTTTGATTTTTGTTTGAATTTAAATCAGTTTGGAAGAAAGTAGTGTCATTCTCCGAGCATGAATCCAGCCCGAAACGTTTGAAAATGACAGAGCCTGAGGTGCTTTGAATTACAGACATTTCAGGGCAGATGCAGTGCTGGATAATGTCTCTGCCCACTCCAAAGGCAGAAAAGGTGAGCAGGGAACTCCTTGCCAATGGGCTGTCCTCTGGGCTCTGGGGAGACGGGCTGCTGTGAGAAGCTGGAGGGCACGCAGAGGTGAGGCACTGAGATGGTAAAAAAAGCTGGGGAGGGTCATCTGGAAAGCAACGATCGTGAGCTTCGTGAAATAGATAAAGATAAACCCAGCTGTGACTGAAGTTTTGGCCAAAACAGCAACCCACAGAGAAAGGCGAGGGAATCACACACCGCAGCCCGAAGGGCGGATCGGCGCGAGGCTGCACAAAGGAGCATTCCGTGGGCTGGGAGGATCGCCCGGAGAAACCTTCCACGGGCAAACCCTCCCCTTGCAGGATCTAGAGCTGAAGGGGGTAAACTCCTCAGAAGTGCAGTGCTGGACTCCACCTGCCCCGGAGGGGATCACCGGTAACACCGCGGCCGCCTCCTCCTTTCCACCGCCGGCACCCGCATCCCCCGAGTTTCAGACCGTGTGGGCGGGAGGGAAGATTCCCCCCAGCCGCTGCAGTGCCCGCGGGGAAGCCGGGCCTCCCTCGGGGCCGTTCGCCGGGCGGGGAGGCGGGAACGGGGCGGAGGTTTCCCCGCAGCCAGGGCTGTCCCGGACCCAGGGGGTCCAGCCGAGCTGCCGGGCGAAGTGCGGACGGCCCCAAGGAGGGGCGCTCAGGAACACCCCCGCAAAACCTGGCGCTCCCAAGGAGCTACCATGGGGGCTTCCGTCCCCAAAACCCCAGAACACATCAGCCCCCTGCCCCCCTCACCCGCCTCGCAAAGGGCGAACCCGGGTTGAGGCAGGAACCTCACGGCCGCACCTCGGGCACGGAGGGGAGCGGGCCGGCGCTCCCCGGCCGCCTGGCGCCTCTTTCCGAGGTCATCGCCCTCTCGGCTGCGGTGTGGGCCGGGGAGCAGCCGAGTGTCCGTGGGGGCGATCCCACCGGGCTGGGGCCGCGCTCCGTGCGGGGGCAGAGCGCGGCGGGGGAGCCCCGACGGGAACCCCGGTCCCGCGGCGACGGCGGCGCTGCCCCNCGCCGGGGCCGCCGAGCTGCGGCGGGAGCGGCTTTTGTCCCTGGTGGCGAAAGGGGCCAGACCTGGGACGGGGACAGACCGGGATATCTGCGGCACGGACATCCCCTTCCAGCATGAAAAACTCCTGCCCAGGTTGTTAGTTCAGCCCGAAGCTGGGGTACTGGGGAATCAGCGTTACCCTCGGCGCGTTCCTCAGTGTCGCATTTGCAAAGCCTGGCCGGGAAAGGAATACGGGGGACAGATAGAGGGCTGCCATGAATCAGCAGTAAGGGGCTTAATACAAGGACCCTTTGGAGATCAGGAAGGGGGCTGTGGGTGTACCTGGGATGCTCCAGTGCTGCAGGTGTATAGGCACAAAACTGCACTACCAGGGAGTCACAGGGCCAAAGCTGGCACACAGAGAAAGGCAGAGCAAAAACTGGGCCCTGAGAAAGTGATTCTGTCAATGGAGACCAACACTGTGGTGGCAGAGGAGGGGAACAGGTAGCATGCCTACAGCTCAACAAATCTGGTGTGCCCAGACCGGCTAGGAGTTGCAAGACCCTCACATCATGCTGACTCCCCCCGGGGAGATGCTGAGACAGTCTGTGGGATGGGATAGGAGAGGTGTACTGGGACAGGACAATCTTACCTGTTCGTAGTAGGATAGACCGTCCATCCAAGTCCAAATACATCCAATACTAATTTTGTCCTTGGGCACTTCTCATCTTTGCTTCAGCTGTCCATTCATTAACTTGGAGGTAGAGAGAATAAGGCGTGACAGCGCTAGAGTGCTTCAGTATCAGTGACAGCACTTTTCCCAGCATGGAGAAAGACAGAAGCACGGCAAGCAGGAGGGAGGTGGTGAGCATTGCCCCACAGCCACTACTCACACCACTACCTGCTCCTCAGCCCCTCTGACGTTACCTCTAGGTGAGGACAGAAACACAGCTGGAGGGGGCTGCGAAAGGGAGCAGACAGCGAGGCTGGCTCTCAGCCCTCAGGTGCTCTTCCCTCTTCTTCCTCCCACTCCTCCCACTTTTCTCCAGCTGCTGGTGCTGCTCTTTCCTCCCACACAGCAGCTCTAAGAGGCTGGAGGAGACAGTAAGGAACAGGGGAAGGACTTACAAGCTGACAGTTGCCACTGCCTGTTTTTTTTTTCCAGAGCCCCATCTTCCTTCGACCTTCACTGTCTCCTCCATTTGCTCCAAGTTGGCAGCAGTACTCACAGAGGTGGCCGAGCTGCATGATGTGGATGAAGTGGGGCACAGAGAAATGTGGGTGTCTGGGAACTAAAGCTGGTTCCCGAAGCCCTGGGAAGAAGTCACTTCACTGCCAAGTAAGGGAGGATTAATGTAAACAAAAAAAAGTAAAGCTCATGGGTTTTCTCCCCAAAAACCAAGCTATGACATCCAGGATCCATTTTGCTGGAGATCTTGTGAGTAGTGTGCAAGCAAGGCTCTGAGATGGCAATCAAGGGCTGCTGGTGACACTTTGAAGCGAAAGAGTCACAGAGATGAATTAATTTCCATTTTATCTGCTGTGGCCTCGCTGTTCGTTCTAGCAATACCAACTTTTAAATGAATATTGTGAATTCATTCAGACTTCGTATTCCCCTCTCAAACTTCCTAGAGTCATGCTGACAATACTAGAAGGTCTTGTTCTTCTTTTTCACCCACTTGAAGGGTTGTGTGCTGAACAAAGAAATCACAGTAACCTGATATGCTAGGACATACTATCCAGACTGAAAGAACTACAACTGCCATGCAGCCAGTCAAAAAGATAAAAAAATAAAAGCTCAGGGCTAAGCCAATAAATAAAAAGATGGAAAGAAAATAAAAGCCCTGTACCTGGATTCACACAGGTAATGGAATGGGCAGGCTCTACTCCTCTGCCCAGCACTGAGGAAGGTTGAAACTACAGGCAAATACAAGGGGTTTGTCTTGGCTTATCTTCTGAAGAGTTTCTAAAGGAACTTACACCCATTTGGACTTTTTTCCCTATTTTTGTCACTTGCAGGTCCTCCAGCTGAAGAAAGCAAGCCTTGCCTACACTAAAAGACACCAAATTGTTTGTTCTTCTGGTCAAAATGTCTTTGAAACATTTTAGCAGAACGTGTTTCATAAGAAACACTCTAGGCTTCTAAAGGCACAAAATAGCCTGTTTATGAAAAGGGACAGAGGGTTCTTTGTCAGGGTACCAGAAGCAGTGCTGCACTGCTCTGATCTGCTCCTGAGGAAATGCTGTCACTTGGGTTGCAGCCACCCAATTTTCCAAGAGCTTTTAGTGATGCTCCTGCTAAGGTTGGTTATTGTATGCAGGTGTGGGGTGTGTTGCTATAGATTGTTCCTTTGTTCCTTCAAAGGAAGGCCCATATAAACTCACAGTGACAAGGATAAGAACTCTTGCAGAGCTCTTGCAACCTGATGTGCTGACTAAGCTGCTCCAAATAATTAAAATTGCCCTATGATGACAGTCAGGAATTAATTAAGTAGGTTTTGGAAGATCATTCAATTCACCTCTCTCAGATCACTGAAAAAGACTGTAAGGCACTACTGTATTCAAGAGATAACACACAGATGAAATAGATTTTAGACCCAATTCTCATTATGGCAGTCTAATAGCTGGTAGAACTGGTTCAGTGACTGAGGTAGGGTACATCATGTACTTTTTGTTGTGCAAATGTGTGCATCCAGCCATGCTTAGGGACATACACACCCTGCCATCATGCCACCCGCTTGCATAGAAAACTGCCCACAGGCAGACAGGTCCCCGTGTCACACAAGACACAGAACTCACTATTTGCAGGTCCCCAAGAAAGAGGGCAAGAGTGAGTGGGCCAGAAGATGCCTTTCTGTGCATGAAGTGTAGATTAGCCACCCTAGTGTTAACACCTGTTACCTGAATCACATCCTGACCTTTCTTTTCCAGACATAATTTCAATCTAGGCTGAGATAGCAGGAAAAACCAGATTACAGATGCTGTACAGTCCTATTATAAAAATATTAAAATTGCTTTTAAGCAAGCATTCTACCCTCCCAAAGAAGTCAGTAGGCTAAAAGCCAAGCTGAGTCTGCTCAGACCTCAGTTTAGCCAGGAAGGCGTGTCTCAGATAAGCATGTCACAGAAAAGGGGAGGGAGAAGAGCTGTTAATGATCTTTTAGAACACAAGAAGTAGCAGGCTCAAAAACAACAGATAGTTCTTCACTGCAAACCAACCTTTGGAACTCCCAGCCGTAGGTGACCACGAGAGCTTTTGTTCCAGTGCTCACAAGATGTTTCTGCACTTACGCTTGTCCCTCGGCCAGGGGCACAGCTGTGGCCCTCCAACCTCCACGGACGGACGGACGGACGGACGGTGCAGGAATGCACGTCAGTGCCAGGCGCCCCACTGTCTGCAATGGCTTTGCAACATTGACTCACGGCTTCTTAGATGTCCTCCTCCTTGTTTTCTGATGCCTCCAGACAACCAGAAGGAACCATCCACTTAGGCCACTGCTTTGTCCTTTTTACCTTGTCTAGTTCTGCCACCAGAAAGTCTCTGATGCTACAAGGGCAGGATACTTGTCTTCCTTGCTGCTTCTACCTGGAGCTTCCTCTCTCTTCTTCAAGAGTCTCATCACTAAAGCCTGGTTTGGTTTCCTACATTAGCTGCTAGCACAGTAGTGGGATAAGACTGGCTTCTCCATCCATTTAGTTTGTTTGGATTGCATCTGCCCACAAGTTAGCATCCCTTAACAACTTTTATATACCAGTTCTTTGCTCCTCAGCATATGGATCACAAGACAGGGCACAGCAAAACACACTCCTAAGACATAGTGGAAACTCATGCTATCATACTGTAATCTGTAACAGCTGCAGTTCTGGGAAATAATTTCTTTAAAAAAAGAAAAAAATCAAACCAACAGTAGAATTAGACTATTGGAGAGAGAAGACATGATTGGATTTAGACCAAGAGGCAGAACAGGCAAAAATTTTCCATTGAATTGTAGTAGAATGATGATCGTTGATTTGTCAGAGTATTATTCTCAGAGACATATGGATGGGCTGGATTTTAAAGCCAAGAGTGGTGTCACCATGCAGGGACTGTGGCCAGAAGGCTTGACTCAACAGCTGTCTGATTCCTGGCTAAGGCACCAGAAACCACTGAAATTCTTCTGTGGGCAAGTGTCTGGGGCTGTACACCCTTCAGAGCAGAGACTGGCTCTTCTGTGAAGTATACCTGGCATGCCACAGGCACAAATAAACATGCACAGCAATACACTGTTAGACTAAAGGACTGAAATGTTAGACTGAAGGACTGAAAATGGAAGGAGAAGCCTGAAATCAGATAAAAGAAAAAAACAAATTCAAAGATCTGCATTAAGAAAATACCCCTAGATTATAAATATCACAAAGCTAACTCCTGTTCACCCGTATTTGAAACCGTTCTTTCTGTGGCACTGTCATTGCATCTCCTCTGGGACTACTGAACTTGAATACTATTACTTTTGCTCTGGAATCCAGAAGTAGATAATCAGGTTTAAAAGTTTTAAAAAACCAGCTACTTAAAAACGTTCGAGGGAATACTTTTTTAAGCAGTCAGCCTTATCAAAACACTGCTCCTAATCAATCTTGAGCTTTTCAATACTTAAAAATGAAAAAAGCTTAAAGTAAAAGAACCCTCTCCCTTAATTCAGGTTGTCACTCTTTAAACTTTCTTTCTCTGCAATATAGGTTGTACCACTCTTGTGCAGATTCCCTAAAAATTGTAGTGGAAACAAATTCCTTTTAAACTCACTGCCTGTCCCTTTGTGGTAGTCATTTGCACAACTTTCTGTTGGCTCTCACAGATGACCAACCATTGGACTTCATCAAGAGGACCACAAACTGATAGGAAAGCTTTATAAGCCTCAGTGTTCACAGACTCAAATTGTTTTGTTTGAATAAATACTGGCATACTTGAGTACATTCAGTAAATCAAGAGTAAAAATAAACTCAACAAAACCAATCCCACACACGACAAAGCCTTCTCTTGGGGGATGTTTCCTTTAAGAGAGTCTCATTGACTCAAACATGGCTGCTAAGAATCAAGACAACCTGCAGCACTCCAGAAGGACACATCTAAGTAATGCTTGAGATTGGGAGGATCACCTGAACCTGCCACACAACATCCAGTAGCTCTGGAGAAGAGGAGCTTGTGTTTTTTGCATACCTAGGCAAGTTCTTCTAAAGCATTTTCACTCTTTCAGCGCTGATACAGACTATTAAACTTGGCCTATTCCCTGTTTCAGAGGTTGTTTTTAATTTGGGTTGCTACTATTCATAATCTCTGACATTACAACTGTTTCTTACCCAAATTCATAAACAGCAATAATTTCAGTTCCTCCCCCCCAATATATTCTAAAAAGACATCAGACAATGTGTGGGAGGGAGAGGTACAGCAAGGAGGAGAAACATGTTGCCTAAAGTCATACAGGAGGACAGCAACAAGGGTAGGAACATTACTGACCTGGGTCCAAATCTGGGGGTTCCCAAACTGGTACACTAAAAAGTTAATGGCAGCTACTGCAAATTGTAGGAAGCAAAAGCATCACAACACAGCAATAGAACTAATTAGCATCTTCAGCTATACCACACCATACCATTCTTAGGGAGAGCTTGTGGGTTTGTTGCTTGTTTTTAATCTTTTTCCTGTGAGAGGGAAAAAGGGAGGGTTATAGAGTGGGGAAAGAAGGTTGTGAACTGCATCAGAAAACTTTCCTGATGGCCATATTCTATCATAGGTGATGCAAGGCATCCACAAGTGATCTCACTATCAACTGTGTTTTAAAACCTCCTGTTTGAATACGACCCTATAGTCACACTGGATGCCAGCATGGTATTTCAGTGTTCCCTTTTTTTTTGTATGGCATCAGTGCAATCCTGACCAGTACAACTAAGGCATCAACAGTGAATCAAATCCAACCATTTTATAGCTAGAAGTGTCTGATTCTTTTCTTGTACTATTTTCCCTCAAAAACCCCTGAATGTCAGGAGCTTTAGAGGCTATCTTTGAGGATGCTGAGGATTTTAAGGATGCTATCTATGAACAAATAGAGACTTCTTTTCCCATTTGTACCTCATTTCTGGATATGCTCTGAAAACAACTGAGAAACCCCCATCTTTTTGGAGAAAAAAGGATTTTGCCATTTACTTATGGTTATGTCATCCCTAAATCAGACTACTTTGGTGATATGTTAAGCAGAGCAGTCAATGTGAAATGAGTTACCAAGCTTCATTATTAGAAATAATATTGAAGTTCAGTTTGTCAAAGGTATCTCAACAGTCAATGGAAAGGAACAGAGTTTGAACAGGCAATTTGTCATGCTCTACAACAGAGATGGTAGATCACCCTCTTAAGATAATAGTCTTTCCCATTTATGAAGGACAGAGCCTAGACAACCACCTTACCTTATTTTGAAATAACTTAAATGGAAGGAGATGCATGTACTCTCTAAATAGGTAACTTACCCTACAGAGAATCACACCTTTGCTCTTAAAAATTCAATGGCCTCCATCTCAGCACATTGCCCAACTTGTTTTCTGTTCATAGAATCAGCATAATTAATTTTAATTGACTAACATTTGAACACAGTCAAATCACTGAAACCCACCACTTCTTGGCATTTATACAGAAAGGCTGAAGCATGGAGATGAGTGTTCCATTAGCTTTCTCCAAGGGCAGAAGCCAGCATTCCCCAGTGGGTGAAACCTTTAAGGCACACTGGTGCTAGCATTAGGTCAAGTTTATGCTCTCAAGTAGATCTTTGTACTTCCCTGCTGCAGTTGGACGTACTGCTTGTGCAGTACACATCCAGGAGTCAGCTAAAATTTCAGAAAACATAGTTAAGAGGGAAGAATAGGCTATTTTAAAATTGGCCGTATGGCAGAGAGAGCACAGGAGCCAAGTAGCAAATGAACATATAAATTTTATGGGACTAAGGCAGTACACATTTAAGTACTTACCCAAGATTCAGAAGAAAAATCCCATAATCAGACTACCACAGTTTTCAAGAACCATTTCTAACAGGCAAATTCTCTGAAAATGCAAAGACAGCAAGAACAGCAATGTCCTGCTACCTCCTTGCTGCCAATTTAGTGTGGCCACACACAAACTTAGTCTTCCTACATTTTGCTTGATGTCTGTGTACAGTGTATCTTGCTGGATTTCTTAAAGAAATAAATAAGTAAACACTGCAGTAAGCAAGATGTAAGTTGGTGTGAGTATTAATGACCAATTTCAAGTGCCCACCAATACTGTCTATGAGCATAATCCTTGTTGATCCAGAAAAGGTCTATTTTAATTCCATCTTTTGTCAAAGCCATGGATGACCACCTGTGCTCCACATATTGGTGCTTTAGGTTCTTAAGGACCAGCCTTACTCTTCACTTAAATCCCAGCATCTCCCAGCAGCAGTGAGACAGATGCAGTAGAAAAGAGCTCAGCATATGGCAACCACTTGATTTAACCATGTTGTAAAGTACATGCTCTGTACCAAGCTAAGTTTTTTCATACTGTATTTTAAAACTAGTATATGAAATGAAGATTTACCAAATGTATTTAAGAACTCAACTATTTATGAACCACTATAAAAGTAAAGCAGACCAGTCAACAAAACTGAATAAAAACAGCTACTCTGCACATTAATTCAAGGAAAATACTTTGCTCTTTTTTCCTAGATCAAATGGAAATTCTTTCCATTTACTTGCACCTGTCTTGCTGTTTTCCCCTCCCACAGCTCAATGTCACAACTCTCTGTAATTCATTATCCCAGTCCATGATCCTAGTGCTGGTATTAGACCTTTCAGGAAGTGATCTTCCTCTTGGAGTTCATATAGAGATACAGCTATGCCTGTTTCCAGCCAACAGCATTCGGCCTTTCAGTAGCCTTGGGAAGAGAGTAAAATCTGACATGCTGTTGACTCTGTTGACAAAAATTTGACAGGTTCACCCATTTTTAATGAAAATCTACCCAATAGTAGCACTTGCTCATACCTTTGTCAGAATTCCTAGATAAATGGAAATTACTTGCAATAAAACAGAGGTAAAATTTGAATTAGAACTGCTCATCTTCAGTCATATATAAAAATATTCAGAGATCCTTTTATAAAGTAATAAGTTCGAGTAACATAAAAATTACACTGATGTCATAGTTTCTACCACTGCCATACTTACTCTTAAATTTGCATCAATGAGACAGGAAAAATACTGGGGGAGAAAAAACACCCAGTAAGTTCATAAGCATTGTTAGTTCTTTAAAAAGAATCGCTAAGAAGCATGTTTAGCACTAGAAGCTGCAGAGTGGGTTACACGACACCTGAGTTAGTTAACTTTTCCTTATTTCCTTCTGCCACAAACCGTGTCAGACACAGAGGTGCAAGGAATTTTCCAAGGGTATGCACGAAATCATTGCCTGATCAGGCTCTCAGCTCAGTCTGCTCCCAAGGAAAGGCTGCAGCTCCTCCAGTCTAACCTGGACTCTCGCAAGTGGCGCATGACATACATAGTACAGGAGAAGCTGTGAGTTGTTCATAAACAATTTATTTTATTTCAAATATGTGCCCTTTTTGATTCTGGAGAATTGTGTCCTCCATCAACCAAAGACAGAACTGATTTGGAAATCTTCCACCTGACTTTTTTGCTGTTGATACCCTGACATCATGTCCCTCCTCCTCCCTGGCAGATGAAACTATGGCTCAAGGTGAGCATAAACTTGCACCTTATTCCAGAACGGCTAGAAATAGAGTGAACAAAAAATTAGTAAATCAACCACTCAGGGAGGCAGAGGGCTATGAATATACAGACAAATATAAAACATCTTATTGGGATTTTTACCAATTATTTTTTTTTTCTGCAAGTATGATTAAAAACTACTTTGACTTCAGGTCCTGCTGTTCCCTCTTCCTCATTCCCCAACAGAAATGAAGAATTCCAAAAATGCTTCATGTTTCTCATGTTTTTTAATAAATATTTAAAAGTCTGTTCCTCTCCTTCCAGAAAAGCAGGTAATGTGGTATGGAGTGAACAAGACTGGACAAAGCATGAGCTTCACATGGATGAATTGCTGATTATCTCTTCTTACTATTTGGTACGGTTGTGTGCTTTGCATTTCCACTGGCTTAGATTATAAGACATGAAGCAAGTTATTTTGGATGCTGATGCCAATCTGAGCATTACGGAAAAACTAACAGTGCCTAGGTCCTGTTACAGGTGGTCATGGGCTCGTGGAAGTTTCTTGGTTTAATATTTACACGGATGTTTTAAAATTATGGTCTGTGAAATACATTTTCCAAAGATGCTCCTCTATTTGACAAAAAATAATAAAAGAACCCTTGATCCAAATCCCATCTTTTTTTAACAGTCTTGTTAAAAATTTCAATTCATCAATTTATCTTAGCACACTTAAGAGCAGAATAGAGAATAATGACATTTTTAAAAAAGAGAAAGATGCTGATCTCTAAGGAGACCGTCGCTCTTTTTTCAGAAGTAAATGACACTGAATGGTGCGGATTCGATTCTTTGCTGGGGCAAACTCCGGCTGAAGCTTTAGTGTTGACTCATACCATTTCATGGCCTTTTCAAACTCCTCCTGTGAAGAAAGAAACCAGAGTGCCAAGAGTCAGACTCTAAAAACAATGAACATATTTTCTACGCCTTTCTCATCCCAACCAGTTGTGCAGCACGATATGCAGAAAAGTAGCTAAACCGACCCTTGTGATTTAGGATTTTTTTCTTTCTCCCACAAATAACTGATATTTTCTTGGGCTAATGACTCAATTTTGCATAATCCATGGAAAGGAGTCGAGTTATTGCTGAGAATTATTGACCAATGTTCTCGCCTTTTCTTTTTAATAGTACACCTCTGTATTCTTGCTGTGAAAGTAACTTTTGAAAACAGATTTCAGTCAGAATTTGAGTAGATCAAAGCTTTAAAATCATGGACAATGCAAAACCATCAAATTTTCTGAAAAACTAACACTTTTAGAAACAACCTGAAATTATTTTTAAAAGATTGTTCAATAAAAAGAGTAAAAACTGAACAAAAACCCCTCAAAACTTAAAGAGCATACAATAGCTAGACAATTTCAATTGATAAGCTGGACTCCTGGCTGGTAGTTAGAAGCATTCATGTGGAAATAGCATCTATTTTTGTATAGCTGAAATCTCATTACCTATGCCACCCTGCTTTTTTATTAACTAGGAAAGCATGACAACATCTGATAGTGTATTAGAGGAAAAATGAGAGGAGAAAAGACCCCAAACATTCTGGGGCTTTCAGTCAGTTTCATCACTTATTTTTTTCTCTTAAGTTCCTTTTCTCAGTAACTTTAGTTATGCAGTAGAGATAATATGAATTTCTGGCCATACCATAAAGACTAACTAAATCAAGGTGAGTTGTAAATCTTGATTTTTTAAAAAGGTGTATTTTAATAGTATATATAGACAGTATAAAGAAATTTGAGTTCAATCTGCAAATTGTGTTGCACATTGATAATCTAGATATTGAAAATGAACTTCCCTTGTGTGCATTCTCCACAACTGCAAGTTGGGTTTTACTTATTCCAAGCTTAGCTCTTCAAGATAGAGACCAAATTAATAATTAATTTCCCACTATTATAAAAATATCCTGTATATAGATAGGTGGACAACCCAAATTACGAATTGTTTGCTACTGTCTCTACAAAGCTTTGCACACAGCATTCTTAAGCCAGCTTATACAAATGTTTGCCTTAAAGTACTAAATGAGAAATATGAGTAAAGTAAGTAATAAAAGTTTTGTCTTTCTAAAGATACTACTTCTTGATGATCATATCCCAATTTCTTGAATGTTGCTCCTTCAAAACTCTTTGTGAGAATAAGACTTTTACATACATGTAAACAGTGTCCCAAAGACAGCCATGCCTGGGCAATAGCACACTCACCATTGCTACATAGACGTTTGCCAGTGTGAAATGATTAACCACGAAGTGCGGCGCTATTTCCACTGCCATGGTAGCCACAATGATGGCATCATTCCAGAGTCTGGCATTGTGGAAGATGTTTGCTAGGCTTATTAGTGGTACATCCTGGAGGAGAAGAACAAGCAACAGTTTCTGTCCATTGCAGTTGTCTCAGGATCAGCAAGACAAACAGAAGAATCCACCATCAAACTGCACTCATCTGGTTCCTACCCATTTCTCTCTCTTTTGATGTTGAAAGTAATGATCCAGACCTATTTTAATACAAAACTGCATTTGGGCCTGAGTTACAAACAAAAAAAACCTCACATCCACAGCCACTCACAACAGTGTATTACTCTTGGACAGAAAAAAACAACTCAAAAATTAACTCACTTAAGTGAATATACATTTAATTTTTAGAAGCTCTTACACTATTTTCCTCCCCAAAAATAAGGTGCATTCTTTAGAGACAAGAGAAGCTGCTCTGTTTGAATGCCCTCCCCTTCAGCTCTTGCATAAAAGGAAAGGGAATATGAACAAAGGGGACAGCAGGGAAGTGAAAACACGGTCTAACCATTAGTGCAACAGATGCATCATTTTTTGTCCTGCCTCTGCCATGGAATTGTTATTCTGATGCTGAGTAATAGCTATAAATAAAATTTTCTCAGCTAGACACTGATGGTATGTTCTTTATTTCCTGGATTTCCAGACTGTGACCCTGTCTGACTGAAAAAACTGTAGAGCTTTGGCAGCCATAACAGACTCTCTGGGAGTTGGGTCTCAAACCTTCACAGCACAAAATACCGCTTAGTACCAAGGCTTAGGTGCCTTCAACAGGACAATAAAAAGTTCTGCATGTGTGTAATCCCCGATTCCTTGATCTTCACATGTCAAGGAATGTACTGGACAAGTTATTCACGTTTGCAAAGCAGGTATTATGGAAGTCAGAATCACAAGAGAAGTTCACAAAAAATTAATTACCTCTTATTTGCATGAGAAAAGTCAAGACAAAGTAGCCAAAATGCATAAAAGCAAAGAGGAGGATAAACCAAAATACACAAAATAGCTTTTAATTCAGTGCTAATTCTGAGTAAAAAGTTGCAGCTCTATCTTTACAAACAAGATCCAGAGTTTTCTTTGGAGGCAGCTTCAATATGGAGGACAAAAACAAGGCACAAATTCAGAGTCATACTGTCTCATGCAACATTATATCATACTTCTAGAAAAAAGCACTATTTCACCATAATCTTGCCAAACTGTAGTTTCCAATCCATAGTCTGACCCTTACAAGTCACACAGCTAAGGACTCCTTTCGTGAGGAACCAACTACATGGAAATACAGGAAAATAAGCAAAAGCTGGATGTGCTAGGTCTTGGTTCCAACCTTGTTTTAAATGGATAATGTAAAGAAATAGAATTATAGGAAAAATACAAAGGATGTGCAGTGGGGATGTGAATTTCTTAGTTGAGGCATTTCTGCTGTTAATGGCTAAATCTTCCTCATAATATCCTGAAAGCGTGGACTACTTTGTCTCCAATTTTCAGAGAAAGGTTGAAGACCAAGGTTCCATTGGAGCTTACATTTTTCCAGGCTGCACAATTCGTTGCACAGGTCAGAAAGAAAAATCTGCTATGTTGACCAAGGAGTCATTTATCAGTTTGCAAAGGGGAGCTTGTTGTTTAAGAGCAGACATTACAATGCTCATAGCACCTGGCAAGGTGAAGGGTACAGAGCACTTCAGCCAACTGAAACACTGAAGAGAAGACTGTGTCCAAAGTACTGCCATTTTTTTTGAGCAAGGAACCACTGCACAAAGTCAAGGACTAGTATACAACTGAGATTCAAAGCCCAAATGCTTAAGATTCAAGAACTTAAGTAATTCCTTTAGATAATCACCTCCCACCCTCTCTAAAAGAACAACCAGAAGACATACTCCCCTCTCTAAAAGCATAACCAGAAAACATACTCCCACATCTTAGTCTAGAAGATTTGTCCAGATAAAGGCTGATGAAGACTCAAAGTCCTAACTAACAGGAAGAAACTGAAGTCTGGGATGCCTAGAGGAGGTGCTACACCCACTGAACTGCAGGAAATTCCACTGAACCTTCCACTGCAGTTACCTTTTTTTTAAGAGACAGTCCATACTAAACAAATGGTGAAAATCTTGGTTTCACCTCAACTAGCTAATATCTAATACATTACAGACACCTGATATACAGTGTTGGCCTTAACAATAGTCTCTGAAAGCTCTGCTGTGACAAGCAAAACATTCTTTCTTCTGAGTAGTGGGCACACTTATGTGTACATACCTTCATGTGATGGGGTGCATAGTGCAATGCTTGCCGTAAACAATCAATTGCCTTCTTTCCTTGGCCTTTCACCCTCCAGTAAAGAGCTGCCATGCTAGAGAGGACCCATGAAGTCTGATTCTGGCAAAAGAAGAACATAAAAAACTGTCATGTAAACACCGGTAGTGAATACTCTTCCTACCTTTCACTCTTCCAACTTAATTTAATATACTGAGGTAGAGGATGTTACACTTTAAAAGAGCATTAAACTATTTCAAAGCAGCAAAAAGTTTCTGACAACATATATGCAATAGCAAGGTAAATGAGACTGCCAAATGAAACAAATTCCAAGTGCAACATCATTTCCTTAGGAACAGAATAGCAGTTAAATAGCTTTCAACAGCAACAACAGTTTCAGCAGCCACAACAGCTTCTAACGAGCTCTCTGATGCTGAGCATCTATATGTGCACACACATTACCCAACATGAAGGAAAAAACTTAGCTAAATTAGCTGACTGGACCTGTAGGCTCCCTGTAGTCACTGGAAAGAGAAAGGATGCCCTGGGATGCAGCTCAGTCCAGAAGCCTGTCAAAGCCCAGCCTCTATGTGGCTGGCTCTCATGTCCTGTGTTACAAAGGAAAATACTGAGAATTCTGTTTCTAACCTCTGCACTAAATATTCAGCTTATTTGGATAAATCTTGGTGTCTGCAGGGGAAACTGGCAGGTAAGAGAAAAAGCTAGTATACATCTGAAGTGAAAAGAAACTAACTCTTGTAACATGACGATAAGAATAATGTCTTTACTTTCAGGAGATGGACAAAGCTATATTGGTAATAATTTCAAAGCACTCTAAGTACCTAAGACAGCTTTTGGTCCAACAGGCCAGGGGCACCAAACTGTTTTCATTGAGCCCTCTTCTCCATAGTTGTTTGGGATATTATCCCTACTAGTCGTAAATGCAGAACGGCAATCCTGGCATCCCTGTCCGCTTTGTGGATCCTGTGAAAATTATGTCCCTAGTCCTCTCATCCTAGGGCTCACAGCTGAGGTCCTTAGTAGTCTTTAGCTAGTAAGCTTGGATTTCTCTGGGGAGAACAGGAAGTGCAGGCTTGCACACGGTACCACACCTCTGCCTGAACACATCTGACACTTCAGGCCAACACTGCATCAGTAGAAGCAGCAGGCTGAAGTAACAGGAAGCCCCTTTGAGCTGTCTGACAGCTGCATGCCAGGAGTGTTACTAGAGAGGGGAGACACGGCTTAACTCCACTTTCCATAAGCTCCAAGTCAATGTAGCATAAAGAGAAAGAAGAGGGCTGAGAACTGCTGAAATAGTTTAATAAATCAATAATCAGAAATACTGCTCACTACAGGGCAGGAAACACTGGGACATTTGACAAGCTTAGGTTTCAGCAGAGAGATACGGAAGACACTTGATGGTATAAGCATAGGATACACCTCAACAAAATACCTGTGAGGGCATTACAGATGCTTAACAGACACAAATCCCTAGTCCAAGTACTAATACATTCCTTGAGCAGGATTTCAGACAAACTATTTGAGACCGGACTGACCACTATGCCAGTCATGAGCAGTAAGCCCAGACTTCTCATTTTCTCCTCCACACATACCTTTTCCAAAGCTTTGGCTATTCGAGTACCAACTTGTTCTAGTGACTGTGGTGAGTAGTGGTCTTTGCCAAGATTCTGTAGGACCTGTGGAAGACGAAGCACAAGTGCTTAGATGCTGGAACCTGGTAAGAGATGTTCCCTTGCTTGTTGGTTGCTTTTTTGCTTGGCATTTTACAAACACTGTAACCTGCTTCAACCTAAAGATCACTGCCTACCTTGAGTTGATTCTATCTGTATAACACAGTACTATAACTCCATGGCACTGAATACTAAGAACACTAGAAATTCTGAGTATGCTGAGTTGGACTTTACTTTCACTAATTCATCCACAAAGAGCTATAAATACAGAGACACTAATGGTGTTTCAGGATTTCCCTCAGGGCAGACTGTAGATGGCTGGGAAAACATTCTGGTAAAATTTCATGCTGAACTGTTCTTACAGTTTTATCCAGGCATTCACTCACTGAAAGTCACCTCTGGAGATAAGGCACTGAGCTAAATGCACCTGGAATCTGCCACAGTATGGCTGCATTTGTGTGACGACCTTCAGCTCTGGCATACCTCTTTCAGCTGACTTTCTCCAGTGTAATGCAAGCTGGCCCGACTAGAGACACCTTGCAGGTGGTCCAAAGTATGCATACTGGCTGGGAGGTTTGGGTTACAAAGGGGCTCCAGGGCTGGTTCCTGCAGCTGTGTGGCAAAATCAATGTGTTCTGTAATGCTACAAATGTCATAAAACAAGTCAAATTAGTTAAGAGAACAGAACAGTCATTAGAAAGCTCTCTAGTGAAAGTAAACTGCCCAGAACCTGGCAGAATCTCATCTGAGTAGCTCAAGAAGCAAGAGAAACCAGATCTTTCATCTGCACTTGCACTTTTCAAGTCTAATTGATGAAATTCCACGTGATGTTTTCAAACTTCTTAGAAATCCTGGAAGTTCTTTCTTACTAACATAAAATCTTCAGTTTACACACACTGAAGACCACGTAACTGTCCTGCTTTGTGTAAGTAACTTACTTAGGGCTCATATCCAAGATACTCACTCAATGTTTTTAGCAGAAACAGCAAGCCACGTGCTGGCTACAGTTGTAAGCTCTACCCTGCGGAGTTTCAGGCACTCATCAGGACTTGGCCAGCCAAGGCTACGGTAGTCACGCCTTTTTCCTTGAGAAAGGAAAACAAAATTAGAAGATACTTTCTGGAAGGAGAAAGACATTCTACTTCAGTACAATGACTCTTGAAATACTTCATGCCAGTGGGTACATCCCCTACATTGTACACATCACTGTCTTGCAGACACATTTCTTTAAGAACATTCCTGAAACTAAATGGACTGAATGGGACTGGTAGCATGCACAGACAGCACCATATTGTGCACAAGACAGATTAGGAGATGAAGTTTCAAACCGGTTTCATTACACTTTTTCCAAAACTACGGATTAAGAACAATTGCCAATCTTATTCACAGGTAATGTCTCTACTTAAATATCCTTAAACCAAATTTGTGAGCCATCATTAATGTTCTACAGCTACAGTTAAAAACTTAGATGGGTCTATCTGTTGATAATTCCAGGCGAAAAATACTGCCAATACTGTTCAATGAGTATTGTCTAAGACAGTCAGTGGCTTTTACTGTGTTCCTACACTCAAGATAGAAACCTTCCTGAAACTATTTAACAATTACACTTTAGCTCTCCCATTCTGCAGAGAAGTAAAGCAAGGCAGGGAAAGGTTAAATAACTTGCTTTATGTTAACAAACACATTGCTGAGTGAAACAAGAACCTGATCCTCACATCTGAACTAAAGCCTACTGAAATCTTTCCCTCAAATTTGGTGGATACTATATCAAGTCCTAGGAAATGGGCCTGTATTAAATGTTAGGAAACATTTTCCTCTTGCATCAGAAACATCCAAACTATTTGGGACATAAGAAAAATTCACTATAGCAGTAGATTTGCACAGTGGGAAGCCAAGTTTAACAACATGCCAGTCTATCAAACTAGCTATGTAGACAATATTTCAGTATTTATTTCTAGTTACATGAAATTTTGCCCATTTGGATGCAATGCCTATCTCTCATCCAAGTTACAGTAAACCACTTAATCATATTTTGCAAATAATGAAAAAGTCTGCAATACCATGTATTTTGTAAAGTATTGTGATATAAGGGAAATTAATTTCAAGATACAAAGGGAAATTTCAAAGGGAAATGATCAGTTGCCATCACCACCACTGTGAACTATCTGATTGCAAGTTCTTATTGGTATGAATAGCAAAGGATATAAAGAGGTATGGAAATGCTACAGACACAGTTTAGCAGTCTGGGAAGGAGTGAAACATAAGACAGATACCATCATTCCTCCGTTCTACCAAGAACTCCCCAGGTGATCTTCAATTTGTTACTTAAATTTTGATGATTTAGTTCTTGCAAAGAGGATGCCAGCAGACCCTGCCTCACAGGAATGTTGGGAAGATTACTTTATAATCGGGGGATGCTATGTAATAAAGCCATAAAAGTAGCTCAGATGGGAAGAAGATCAACACTGAGGAAAGGACAAGTGTGTGCTCACAAATGACAGTCTATTTTCACATATTCCTTCCCCCCCATTTAAATATTTAATTCAATAACCTACATTTGTCAGTTGCTAAAAAAGGAGGTTGTTAAAGATTTAATGTAAAAGCCTTCAAAATGTGAAATAACTTTCCAGGTCATCAAATCGTCAAAGACTAAGATGCACTGTAGAACTTTGCTTATACATCAGTCCCACAACATTAAGATTTTAGCTCCATTGAAAGGTAAGACAAGAAGTATGGGGTCAATTACTTGGGTTTTATTCTTTGGCACCATATTAACAGATTACTCTTCAATTCCTCTTATTCAACTAGCAAAAACTCCATCTGCCTCTCAAAATCTCACCTGTGTTGGTGCAAAACTCTACTCTTCCGTAGCTACAGTGTTTTGGAAGACAGTCTCTCATCTTCTCTTACAATATCACAGAACAATTACAGCAGAACACTTGATTTTTATATATTTACTTCACTTTTATTAGACTAAGCCTTCAGCTCTTTGAGTTGTATGTCTTCTGCTTAGTCAGAAGTCAGTACAAACTCTTATTCTGCATCCTGATAAACCAACTCCTCTGCCCATTCAGTTTATCAAAAGAGATCACTAAAGTCCCCTCTCTCTTTTACTTCTACTCACATTATTTACCTTTTTCATTCTCCACCCACCACCTCATCCCCAGAAGTTCTGGAAATTAACTAGAAAGTTTTCATTCAACACAAAGTTAGGCTGCACTTCAACAAGAAGGTGCTGATGGAAGAGATTTCTTGTTTTTCCATATACTCATTTACAAGGGACATTTCACTATGTAGTTTCTGTGATGCTTATTTTATTCGTGATGTTTTATTTAATAAACTAGTGTAATATAAAGGCTGCAAAGGAAATAAACCATAGTAATACAAAAGCTGCAAATTATTTGCTTTCTCTAGAAGCCGCAGGTTACCTATTGGTCCAGGAGAAGGTATCTTTGGTCCACTGATCTCTAGAGCAGTTTGGTAAAAGTTTTCATTTTCTGCATTAGTCCCTTCTTCCACATTTCTCCCAATTGGCTCCTGAAGATCCAAGCTTTCAGCTTTCGGTTTCTTTAAACGTTTGACCTGAAAAGTGATCTACCAAAAGAACAGTATTACCAAGGTTAACAGTAAGAACCACCATGACTGTTATCAGCTCCAATGCACCACTTGTTTTAGCCTAAAGATGTTATAGATGAGATCTTTGTCTCTCTCTTTTCCTCTCCATCTCAACTCATTCTCAAAGCCTGCTCCCTTTCACTGCATCACATCACACAAAGCAAGTATACGACTTCTGACCTCCAACACAGGAGAAAATCAGTTTAGCTGCTGGAGAACTGAAAGGCATTTTTTGTTATACATTTTACTGGTAACATGATGACAAGAGGGATTTCTGTGTTTTCATGCTAACTAGAACTTTTGGTTAAAATCTTTTTTTATTTTTAACTGTGAGCAAGAAGTTGGTGATGGATTGAAACTACTTGTTCATTTCACACCAAGCCATCAACGAATACATCTTTTAGGCTCATAGGGTAAGTTCATAGATCTGTATCTTGCAGGGTTAAACCCCTTGAACTGTTCTCATCTTTCCCTCCTCCACAACATTTAGTACAATACTTAAGTAAACTCATTCAAACTTACCCATTCAGCTTCATCATCATCACCACAGTCCCCAAAACAGGAGCTAGCAAGTCCATCCTGAGATCCCTTCTTCAGGACCCGGATTCCCTGCAAGTCCATCCGACGACCTTTTACCTCCAGTGCCCCTTCAAAAGCTTCCTGAGGCCAAGAATTCTCAAATTCATCCACCAAAGCCAGCATCTCTTCAGACATCTCATCTTCTTCTAAACCCTCCACTCCTTCTGAACCGTTGCTTTCTGCAGTGACTGTGTCTAAGAGGGAATACCATAAAAAACTTCAAAAATAATTTTCCCAGTGTTTTCACAAATTGTACAAAAAGAATCTTTTTTCTGTGACCCAACCTTTTCAACTTGCACAACCCAAGTATCACTGACTTCTCACTGCACACTGCAGAAAGAGAGAACTAGTCAATGCAGACCTCCTCACCCCAAATAAATATCCCTGTTGTGCTTGGAGAAGACTGGTGAAGAGAATGAAACTAGTTTATGGGTTACTTGTTACGTTATGGACAGTGAGGGGAAAATAGCTTCTCAGTGGAAAATACACAGCTCTTCTAAAAAATCTAGAAACCATTTTATTTGCCAGAACTGATTTTGTAAGGCTGACTTACTTTCCAGTCTCAAGAAGGAGGGATCCCTTGCTGAACTCTGAGTAAGGACTTCTGGTTCTTCTGTACCTCTCTCAGAGTGTCCTTCTGTCACTGCTGTAGCTGACTCATAGTGGTCATCAAAGTATTTCTCCTTGCCATAACTGCCATCTGGATTTTTCTCATGACAGTGGCCTGAAAGAGAGAAATTTAATGATATACCATGAGAGAAAGCTTCTTCTGGATATATACAGCAGAAGCTGTATTGTGGAGGCTACCATATTCTAGTTTTCTGTGGATTTTCTATGTTTTCAATCTATGCATTAAAAGAATAATTCTACGACGTATGAAATACTTCATTCAGTGATTAAAAAACTGATCTGCCCACTGACAAGGGAGATAATGTAAAACAGTTACAGGAAACTATGTTATTAGGTATACACTGTGAACTACTAATGCAAGAAAAATCAGCTACTTTTGAAGGAAGGTTGCACAGGAGAAGAGAAATTACTGTGCGCTGGTACCCCCTCCAATGAACACTCCTAAGATATGTTTTAGTGACAATGCACCGTATGAAGTGTTTGCCTGTCACATCAACTTTCACTCTTAAGACACTACTGTGGTCACCATGCTTACATGCAAGAGAAAAAGGGCCAAGGCAGACTGCTCTGGGAATGGCAAACTGACCTTCTATGCCAGCAACAGACAGCATGTTGGTACGACTAGCTCGTAAAACAGAAAGACAAAAGCTAAGAGCATTAATCTGTGCAAAAAATCAGAGGTTTATACAGCTGAAAATTTAACATCTATGAATTTGTGCTCAGATTACAAGTTCACATTCCACCAACTGCAAAGATCCAGGAATAACATTGGAAAAAATCCAAATGTAAAGTCAGTAACAAGCAGAAACAAAAAAAGTGCACACTTGCAACAGTGGCCTTTGAGCATCCTTTAGTGCCAAATACTCATTCACACACTTTAAAGGGTGGCCACCTGGATCTTTGTAACAATACTTTTGATAGTAAGTACATTTTAACTACAGATCTCAGATGTTCTACTACTAATTACTTTCCACAGCCAGAGATGCTTAAGGAATACAGCTAATGACACCATCCCCCACATGTGTGAGAGGCTGGCAACTGCCCTGAGCCCCAAGGTGCAGGGCACGGGGCTGAGACACGGACTGAGGGCACTTGTCCCCACTGAGAAAAACATATTCCATGTACACAAAGCTACTGCTCCCTTCCTTCCTTTATTTCAATCACCTGAGAGTAAAAATAGTATACATATACAAATGACCTAAGAAGCGCACAGTTAAATAAAAGAAAAATTAAATGCATCAGATTCTCAAGTACATTCCCCATTCTACCTTCTCTGAGAGTAAATTGTATTCATCCATGCATATAGGAAGCATTATATTTTTCAACCAGAAGGATAAAATAACAAGAATGTGAATAAAGTAGAGCAGTGACCCCTTTCTGCTTCACACAATGATCCTATGTTACAAAGGATAATTCTAGGTTCTACTCCTTTATCAGGCCAGTGGGATGAGAGGATGGTTCTAACACTCATGTAAGGGGAACCCGTTCCATTGCTTCTCTGCAAAGTGAAACTACAGCTTTTAGCTCTCTGCGTCTCCATCTGGGAACACTCAGATGTCATCTTTGGAGGAGAAATAGACCAGTATTTTCTCTGTGTGTGTGTGTGTGAGAGTGAACAAAATCAAACAAATTAAACTACATTTATAAATCCTTTAGAAAACAAATTTCTTGTCCTACCTTTTCTGCTGTACGTAAGAAAACAAAAAATGTTATGAGTAAATATATAAAACAGAAGTAGTTAACTTCATAAACTCTTCTAATACTTACTATACAGTTATATAGCCTTTCCTACTCTATCAGTCATTGATTCTTTCTTCAATCCCTTGCTCATCTCTCTCATTCTGCCAATAAAAAACTAACTGGTTTCATTAAAAAAAAAAAGAGAAGAAAAAGAAAAAATAAAATAATCACTTCAATATATGGAGGGCTTCACATTTAGTTATGAGAAATGGTGCACACAGAACACTTAAACTGCCCCCACCTGACATCAATCCAACCTGATTTCAATGCAAGTCAGGTCCTTCTCAGAAATGTGATGGTCACAATTCCCTTTGCTGAAGATCCACTCATCATTAGTATAAAGAAAGAAGCAGAGGGGCTCAAACCCAGACAACCATTTTTAATTGAAATAAAAATGCCAAAAAGAATTTAAAAAGCTGGAAAGTGTAAGCAGAAGGAAAAAAAATGATGGCACTTAAAATTCTACTTAACACCAACTCTGTTAATATTAATTTACAAACACGGACAGCTAAAAACAGATTAGATGACTGTGCTGGCTATCTTGGGATCTGAGAGCTGCTATATATAGAAACTTGAGTGACCTAATTTTTTCAAATTGCTGCTTCCAGTTGTCTGATATTGCTGGAGACAAAAATGCTACTTGAAAAACCAATGGAAGTTCAAGATCTCGAGTGAGTGAACCATGAAGCTGGTAGTACTGAAACACTCCAAGTCAGAACTTCACAGCTTCTGCCAGCCAGATGCCTGAAACCCACCAGGAAGTCAAGTGGGGAAGACTGAGAGACCAGCAAGGGAACAACACAGACCCAAACTCCAGGCACATTCTCTGCCTATAGAACTTTGTTATGTGAAGGACAAAACTGACCACTGACCTACAAATGTTCAGTTATTTATTATTAATATTTCACATATATTCTGGCTGTCTAAATCTGCACATGAGTTTTAGGTAAAGTCCTGACACAGTGACATTATAAAACTTGGAAGTCTAAAATTTCCACATCGTACGTGGTAAATTCAGCTTACTCCATCTTGAAAATTTACTAGAGAAGGATCACTTTCTTGTTTATTTATTTTCTGAGAGCAGCTGTTGTCACTCTTCCTATTGATTCTGTAGAGCTAAGAAAGCTCATAGGGAAGTGGATCAGAGTCTGCCTTACCTTATGTATTATGAGACCTGGTTACTAAATTCTGGACAGTGAAACAAAAATCCTAGAGATGATACAAACAAGTATCTGGGCCTTTATGCAAGTGATGCAAATAACACAAATAGTCTGTACCAGGTTAATGTAGAAATTGGCAGAAAAAAACCCACAGAGTAGTTCCTAATTTACAAAAGAAATCCTCTGGAGAAAAAAGCATATACAAACTCTAAACTGAAGGCTTGAGACCTTGGAGATTAAAAGCAGAACACCGTATTGTTTATTAAAGGATTCTATTCCCACATTGTTATAACTTGTAATTTTTTTGGCCAATGTGACCACACTTGTACAGTATTAGCACAAACCGAACTTTAAATATAGGAAAGATTTGCTAAATTATTCATCATTTAATATCAACCACCTTCATGATTTTCAGGACCCTTCTCAAATGTCCACTGAAGCTGTGGTAACTACTGAAGTTGGTAGGGCAGAAAAAACCTAGACAAAAAGTCAGGCTCAAGTTCTTTAGGAATGGGGTGAACTCTTAAGCTGAAATCCACTTAGCATAAGGAGAAAAGCACCCAGAGTGTTGACATCTGTCATAGGGAAGGAGAAATATTAGGAGGGAGAAGCGATGCAGTAACTCAAGTTTAAGAGCTGCTCCAACTATGAATGGGCAACAAAACTTATTCTGAACCATATTTAATGTTGCCACATTTCTCAGAAAAGTCACACCTGGAAACCATTATGAACTTGCCTCATTACATATGAACTTTTCCGGTGCTATGTGTTGGTTTTTTTTTTTTTTTGGTCTAAGAGCAAATTTCTGCCAATTTAGGTGATCCCAGATGCTCAGATTGAAAGCTACTCACCTAAGGCAAGGAAAGAAACATAGGAAGCGCAGAAGAGAGCGAAGATGAACAAACAACACCCTCAGAGCAGCACAAGGAAGTGCTGTACCTTGAGTAAGGTCTTCAAAGTAATCAAACCTCACCTGTAGCTGTTGGTTTCTTGTGGTTTATCTGGCAGAGAAAATGAGGCCTCATTAAATATTTTCACTGTTTGATTCCTATATACCAACTAAAGATATGTGACTTGGTATCATCAATAGCATTGGAAACAAAAAGTAAAATCTCCAAGTGTCTTTGGTCAGCAAAAATTTTTTACTGACATTTAGCTCTTTGTCAATGCAGAGCCTGCAAAAAAAAAATATGGCATTTCTAACTCCACCACCTATGTTCCAATATCCTAGATTTATGAAAATTATTGGGTCCTAACTTCTAATGTTATATAGACTAGTTTCCTTAAAATTTTTCTGGTATATATTTAGAAATTACAGTGGCAGAATAATGCCTCAGAACTAAAAGTCAAGTCATTTTAAAAATAGGTACGGATTTTTTTCTCCTACTATTTGGAATAAACAGAGCTGCATTATCTCCTGAATTATTACAAGAATCAAGGACTGCTTCTGTAGCCAGTGACTTGCAAAAGGTTAGGCAAAATGCACATTATCTGGAGATATGTGTCACTTAAATTATTTGCCTCTTTATGGGTAAACACAGCCAAGAGAGAACTGTACTCAATACAGATGTAAGTCAGCCTAATACCTGAGTTGTCAGAGTAGAGAACAAACTGAATCCAAGCTGCTAACACGAGTTATTAACTCCATACTTATTTTTTATGAACACTTAGAACTAGTATTCCCTACAGTGAAATTCAGTAAAGATAGGTATTTTTTTTCTTTTTACAGCAGGAATGACATCACTGAGCTCAATGGAAATAAGTTGCAATCCCTGCATGCAGGTGAACAGTCTCATCTACAGACATTTCAGCAGCAATGCATCAATAAAGAGTCTTCTCTTTACTTTTGTTAGTCACTACTTACAGAGATGCAGAAACACATAAGTAAAAGGTGGTGGTGTATTACCACTTTACATATGAGAATGGGCAATGATGCTGCTCACAGGTCACGTGAAAAATTTGGGTGTGCTCACTACTTGAATGACGTATATTTACAATTAGGCTAAAATATATTCATTACAGAAATTAAACTGAAACGTTGTCACCCACAGCTTTCATAGAACCAGTCTTGTTCAGTGCTTTGTATCACAGACAATATAATTTCCCAGGGTTTACAGAAATAATCTAGAATGAGAGAATTAGCCTACCAGAACCTTTTGTGCATGTAGAACTACTGGATCTCAGTCATCAACATCTGGGCTAAATGGGCACCTTAAGAACTGTCTTACTTCCTGCACCACAGTGACTTTGTTGCAATCTGACATTAAAAAGCCAGGCAGTGTCACAGGGAAGTGCTGCTTGGGAGACCATCCTCTAGACAACATAAAAACATGAACTTTGACTTTCATGGCAAAGTTAACACTGGTGATAAACACACTGCATACTCTAATTACCTTGATCTTTCAAGGTGAACACGGCAATTTCCTAAAGATCTTCTGAGACATTAATAGCAACCATGTTATTCCAATCACATATGAACATATATTTGATAGCAAAGCATTTGCTAAGGGAAAAAATCCAAGCCACTTATTTTGACAAAAGTTTTAGAAGCAATAGGATGAGCAGTAACTACAGAAGAGACTATCTTTAGCAGCTACTGCTGCTCTGCTCACCTTAATCATAAATTGACATGGTTCTATTTAGATTTTGCTCTAAAATTAATGCAGTCATTTTCTTACCGTTTTAATGAAAAAAATACATGTTTGTACAAAATGAATCCCATGATTGAGCTCTGAAAGCAGAAGCTGCAGAACACTTCGGACTGAACGGGATTGCTATCAAAAATGTTACAGAAAGGTCACAGGCTATAACTGCTGAATTGTACAACAGTGCTGCAATAAAACTCCAGAAGCAATACCAAAGGAATTTTATGCTTTCCACACACACAAGCATAAAAAAATACAACTAAAAGAATATCCAGGTAATTTTTAGTGAAAAACGATCACCAAATGATAGAGTAGGTAAGTAAAAGGAGAAGAAAACCAGAAGTTTTAATTAGAATTAGCTGGCTGTGCAATACTGATCTATGAATGTTTGCTAGGTCTGTATTTAGTTCAAGAGAAATATACGAGATCTACCACATATTCATGTGATTTCAGCCATGAAGGACTTGCTCTAAAACAGTAACACCAGCAGACCTCCAGTGCCTTTTACAGTTGTAACACACTGGATGTTACCACTAAAAAGTTGTATCTACAAGCCACATACCATCATAGATTCTATTCTGGATAACAAAAGACAGATTACAGTAAATTCCCACTCTGATGCAGTTAAGTATCCATATAGGTACTGGAAAAGAACGAGGAGAGTAGTGCCCAAATTCTGAATTAAGCTTTTAATTATTTTCTCCCTATACACAAACGCTATTTGTTAATTTTTCGCTTTTTCCTTTAATATAAATCTTCCTTTGAAAAGCCAGAATTTACAGGACAAAAATAAACATTTTCAAAGGACAGGACAAACTGCTGATTTAAAAAGTAAAGCATAAAAAACAAATAATGTGAAGTAAAATGAAGTATTTTAAAAGCTAATTTTCATAAATTCCACCCTTTGATAGCCAGTGGCCCTTATTCAAAGATGATGAGAAGCGTGCTCAAAAAGGAACACTCAAAGAAAACACTACATATAAAGCTTTCATTTGGTGCATAGCAAAAAACAGGACGATAATTTATGCCATCAAAATTTAGACCAAAGCACACAAAATTAATCATACAGAAGTTCTTTCATTTTTATTATTTATTCCAACAACAGTTTTCCAGTTAAGAAGTTAACATGGTCTCCTGGGTTGGCTATATGATGCCTTTATCCCCAGTCGTCTGCTCTGTTTAGGCTGGATAATAAGTTTTGCACCTTTAAGATTTGTTCTGAGAGCAAAGGGGGAGAGAAGAAGCGCGGAGTTTGTTATCACAAACTGCACTCGCTCCCCCGCATCCTGCCTGGACTGTGCTGTCCGCGGATGGACAGATGGCAGGACAGAGCTCTCCTTTGCTTTTGGTTAGTTTTTAGCTAGCTGAGGCAGAGAAGTTCCCTGGACTGTGGGGTTTTTTTCTCTCTGGACCTGTCTAACCCTGCTCTGCACTGAACACCCAGCAGAGCAGCGGCAGCTCGCACCTGAGGCCGCCGGGCCGGGCCTGGGCCGCGGTGTTTGGAGGCCTGAGNGACTGGGAGAGACTGGGAGAGACTGGGAGAGACTGGGAGAGACTGGGAGAGCCGAGCCACAGCCACGGAGGGACTGAGAGAGCCGAGCCACAGCCACGGAGGGACTTTGTGAGTTTGTCATCTCTTCAGAGCGGCAAGAGGTTTTATGGTTTCATATTGTTCATTTTTTTCTTTGTGCTGAACCAGCTGGGGGAGGGTTTCCTCCCAAAATTGCCCTAAACCAGGACATATGGCAAAACTGTTGTCACTCGTAGGAAGTTTTAAAATCTGATTTGTAGCAGAAAAGCTACCTCTCAATTGGCTTAGCTATAGATTAAAAGGTTATCTATTTGTCTCATCACAGCAGTTCTGATGAAACCTTTCAAAACATACAAATGCCAACAATACACAACCAGATTTCTCGATCATATTGAGAGAAATATCTCACCACTGTGTAACAGACCAGTCCCTGACAAACAGATACAAAAATTCTCATTATGAAATATAAAGAAGTGATAAATAAAACATGGAGAAAATTAAAGAGAAAGACAAACCTATTTAAAATAGAACATAATGCAATTTAATAAGGGATGTGCATGCAAAACATCCTGAAGAATTCAGTAGGCTACTCTATAAGAGAGTAGAAAATGTCAATCTTCCTCCCAGCATCAGGGAGGGGAAGATCAAAGAGACTGACTACCTAAAGCCTTCACTCTCCACCCACCAAAACAGGAACTTATTTTTTTCATGATGCACATCTAGAAGCAGAATCTTACTCTATGATGCCAGGAATAGGGCATAAAACATAGAAACATCTACACGTGTAAATGTAACTCTCCCAACCCTGTCAGTGAATAAAAGAAGACTGGAAAATGTCTCTTTCAGAGGACCCTGTTTCTATGTATAGAGCAGGAAGTTAAGTAGCCCTCCAGTCTGAATTTCAGCCTGTGCCTCCAGGGTAATGATTTTTTCTGCTTGTTTGTTTTGGGGAAAGAGAGAAAAAAACCAAGAGAAAAAGGCATGTAAAAGTTCTGAAGACAAAGGCTTGTCCTCAGTGACTTTTCCCTGGGCCAGATTTTTTTACTGTAGATAAGAAAAAGTTACTTGTTAATTTCTTAACAATAAATACTCACCCACAATAGATCCCAATATAAGGTTTGCTGTGAATATTAATGACTAATATTTACCTCCCTGTACACAACAGAACTCTGAAATCTGTTTATGATTAAGCCAAAGACAATTCTTACTTTAACTATCACTAGAATAAGCAAAGCCTACAGTGGCCTGCATTTTTTTTGAGCTAATACTTCCTCTTTTCCACATACCTGTTACAACGCTAAGCATCACATATTTTGTAGATCCTGTTAGATTCTAAGTATCTGTGAACTCAAGTCTAAAAGGCACTTCAAGTACAACAGTAACATTCTACTGAGAAAAAGCATCGTACAGCTAAACTCTACGAGAGTTAGTAACTCCACTATGGGTTACTGTTAGCTTCCCACTTCTCTGAATGCACGGCGTTGAAACTCCAAAGCCAAGGAAAGGCTTCATGTGTGTGTCTTGATAACCACTTTGTCTGTAAGGTTTGCACCATATACTGGAATTTAAAAAACATACCACATGGACCTGATGACATGTTTTTTATTCTGAGAAACTGTTTTGATAGGCTGTATTTATGTTTATCTGTGTATCTCTTCACTAGGTTATAGTACTCAGCAAGAGCAAATTCATAGTCAAACTTGATCCATAACAATTTATAGATTTGTTTGGAATAGATATCCATGCAACTGCTCCTCCTAACTGGACATCAAGGCAGAGGTACTGACCCACTCAAACAACAAACCACTGGTAACTCAGGTAGCCTGTCCTTTACTAATCTAAGAGAGCTTTTAAGTGCTTGGCAGTTTGCATGACAGGGCACATTCTACACAAATCCATTAAAAAGCAGAACTGTTGTTGTAAGTAAGATAAAAAAAAATCCTGGTGTTGATGGTTGTGATGATCAAGATTAGCCTTTTCTTAAGTAAGAAATACCTGCAGAAGGTTACGTTTGACAAGAATACTGCCAACCATTCTAGATTAGAATTCAACAAGAAAACACTCTCCTCACACTGCCAGAATGGTACAAAGCCATAGAATAGTTACTGCAGAAAGAATAAAAATTTTCAGAAGAATGTCCCTTCTCCTCAAAACGGTTACATTCAAGAAGCTTCAATCTCTTCCTCTAGGGAAATGCAGAACTGTCCTAGTTTCAGTCTCTAGTAGCCAGAACAGATGATATATTTAAAGCTTTGAGGACAGTCAGAGCACAACACAAACTCACATGAACCAGGCAACCAACCTTAAAAGGAAAAAACAAATCAATAAAGCAGACAGATCAGGGGTAGTTAAGTGCCTGGCACTCCACGGCTCAGCGTGCAGTGCTCATTTTAATCTGAGCACATGGCATTGCATGCTGCTTGGAGACAACGCCACATGACTCATTACTGGCTGAGGTCACACATCACTTTACAAGTTCTCACACTTAAGCCAAGTGAATACAGCCTTCAAGGTCTCGGCCAGCTGCTAATGACACTAAACTACACATTGTCACTTTCCCATATGTGGTTCTTTTCTCCTCCAAGCATGCTTTAACCAACTCACTAATTCAGTGTGTACAGCTCAACTATGAACATGTCTGTGAAACTCTATCTCCCTGCAGATGTAGCTGGGGAATTACTATTCCTCCTAAAAAGGCTGTTGAACATATGCAGTTGTTGGAACTTTTTAAATAGGTCCAGCTCTAGGTGGTGCATCCAAATAAGGTAAGAAATTTTAGCAGCTACATGTAAGTAACTGCCACTGGCAAAGACAGCCTCTCAGAGAGGAAGACACAGACAGTCACATATTTCTCATTTTCTTTACATTCTTGTCACAGAAAAGCACAACACACACTGCAGAGAAATGTTAATACATCTGATAACTGAAGGTATGAACTTCTGAAAATTTAGTTGGAGAGAGAATCTTTTCCCTTTGAGCAATGCCTGATGTTTCTCCTCCTCCTCCTACTAATGTAGCTATTGCTCAAGTAAAGGAAAAATCCACGTAATACATGAAGAATAATCTTTTGCACTGTAAAGGCAGATAAAAATGTAATATTATATTTAGTTTAATACTATACTGCTTTCTCTTCATACTAAATAGTTTTGCATCAGTAAATTCTCACTGAATTCCCTTCCACAGTGCAATTCTCATTTCCTCAGCTACTCCAGCAGCTGAGGCCACGGTTTTCTCCTCTCTTCTCTACTAGCTAATGGCCGCCTAATCTTGGGAAAAGACAGAATGGATACAAACCACTAAATATTGCAGGTATACCATTCTTAACAGAGCATGATACAAAGTGAGACTGATGACTGTTGGGAGAAGCTGTCGGGTACACTGCCATGCAGGAAATAAGCAGGCCACGTGCATAGGATAGCAAGACACACTTTGCATGATGAATGAAGCTGCAGAACAAACTCACTCATTAGCATATTTAACTCATCCAAAAGAGAATGATATTTGAGCAACAGAGATATACTTAAGGAATCATGCATTGTTTACAGAAACCTTTAAGATTCTCAATGGCCTTCCAGCAAGCAGCAGCTTGGAAGCAATGTGCATAAGCAGTGGGTGCACAGCCTTTGGATACTGGTGTAGCTAAAAATACCATGTTTAATGTAGTACCACGTTCTCTCATTTTTCTATTTAAGAACCTCTATCTATACATCTTTCATATAGTTTTGACAAGAAAAATACACGGAAAAGAAAGACAGGTTTCAATGAGCTTTGACACAGCAGTATTAGGGCAAGGTCATTCACCTTCAACTTCCTTCAGCCACTCAAGAGACACTAAATGAAGACTTTTCAGGGAAAAGCATGATTTATAAATCAGGCTCCAAGGAGTGAAAAATACCAAAAAGCCTGCGTCTGGTCAACTATCTTCAAGATCACATCAATATTCTTAATATTCTAAGATTACTGTAGCAAAAGTGGACTGTGGGAACAGCTTCTTCCCTAGTGGTGTAGAAACAGTAGCACAAACCCAAAATAATTGTGTCACATTATTCTCACAGAGCACATTCTCACATGCATTTGTCCAAGATCTTCCATTCAGAAGCACATCTGACATTTCCCGACACCCTCACTCCCCAGGGATGTTGGCATCCACCGGGACAAAAAGCAGATGTCATTCTCCATATCATCCACCTGCCTGCATTCTGCAAGATGCTTTCACTCTACACAAGCACAATTTATCCACCTCTTACTCCTTTAGCACTAAAGAGCCTAAATATGGTGACCTGGAGTCCACTTGTGTGGCTCCCACCAGATCTTTCAGATGGATGGTCACTGTACAATCTTCAATGCCAGAGATGCATGGCTGCCAGAGAGAGAAAGAATCCAGCTTGATTTTCAGATTCCAGGTGGAACTTGCAGGGTCAACAACAGGCACATGTGTGCACTCCTGTGCATATACGGAACACTGACAAGCAACTGAGTATTTAACTTCAAAGGATAACAACGATCTCAGAACTGCCACTGTTTCACACAAAACCCACTTTCTCTATGCTGCTGCTAAATGACCAAGGCAAATTATTGTGATGATGTGTTTCTGAGAGCTCTGACAGGCTGTTTGTGTGGTTCATAGAATTCTGCTTGTTGTCTAAAAACCCTACTGGTGTTGACTCTTCTGTTCATACTGATGAACTTCACCATAAGGCAAGAGAGAGTAAAAGCAACAGAGAAACAAATGGTCACAGATCCCATCCCTTTTGCAAGCTCTAAGATAAATAAGAGTATGAATATATGCAGTATTCTCAATAAGGTTCAGGAGCACTCATGAATTTTGCCTTCTAATATGCAAATAAAGGTGAGAAAAAACAGAATTTTAAACATACAGAAGTGCTCAGTTCAGAATCCCATATAATTGGCCTTTGGCTTCAACTAAAACACAATTAAATTCTGAGCTAAGCTCAATATCCTTTGTTCCAATAGTAAACATCTTAGGGCATGTTTATTCTGTTAATATTAATGTAACACCATTAACACTGTAAGTGATAAGCATTCCTTGGACGAACAAGATACAGCAGCTTGAGAAGGAGGAAACTACTTTTATGACAAAAATGTCTAAAAGGATCTCATTCTATAGGAAATGGAACAAAAATTTAGCTGTCTGCTGCTGAGACTATCAAGTCAGTCATAACTAGTAGGGCATAACCGAGTTAAGTGAAAGGTGTACTTAAAAATGCGAAGTATTTCACATCCCTGAGTCTTAGCACACTCTTAAAAAGAAAATTACGTCATGCTTTTGCTTAATGTTTGTGTATCACAAATCACTAAAGGGACTTGAGGTGATTGCAGCTGTCAAAGCAGTGTCAGAGGCTTAAACTGGGATGTTGATTTAAGGAAGTTATTTAATCTGTCATAAGCTTACTATTAGAGTTTCAAGCAGAGATTCTCCTTTCAGGTCAATCTCTCCCCTTCAGGTCAATTTGCTTAAAGGTATAAGCTTATTAACTTTAACTTACTTTAACTTGTAAGAACCTAAGTGCTGAGGGATAAAGGGAAATCCATACACATATAAGCTGAAGCACCTTTCCCATATTTTATTTTAAGGGGAAATAGACAGAATAAACCAGGAGTTTTGATTTCATGTGGCACAGAGTATTGGTACCACAAGAGGGCACTAAAGCCACGCCTAAAGCGGCTCAACATTGCAGAACTCACTCTGAAGAAGGATGAACTGCTGCTTTCATAAACACTCCCTCTACATACAAGGATTCAGGTATCTTGGTGACATGCACACACATTCATAATGAACTCACACTCCCTCCACTTTGCACAGAGCAGCACAAAGCCTTTTGTAAAAGCACTATCCTGCCAAGGATGAAAGAGAGTGAGACTTGAACTTGAAACTTCAAACAAGTCATGTTTCATGTTTTGAATAGCATCAGTCTATTAATAAGATTTTGAATTTTGGTCTTGTCTAAAAGAATGTGAAGTGCATGAGCTCATAACCAAATGGAACTGTGAGTCAGAGATAGATGCTGAGTCCAATAAAAATATTTTGAGTACAAATGACTTCTGTTTGCCCAGGCAACAATTCTGTTTACACACAGAAAGAAAAGTCTTATCCAACAAAAACTAACAAATCAGTATGTTTCAATGGCCAGCTGACCATCACACTGAAAAGATGGTTCTTGCATTCTGTAACCTTTTTAATAAGGCTTGACAACATTTGAATGTTTACATCAGCCAGTGAAGTGCCGCAGGAACAATCCCACAGCTGGAGAGTCCTCTACAGACCTTAACACCTGATAAAACCTACTTGGAGTATTTTAAGCCATAAAGTGTGCAAGACAAATCTCAGCAATGCACCATTCAGTATCAGACAAAAACGATGCTGGCTTTCTCTACTAGCTTAATAAGCAGCCTAAATATTGCATTTCTGTACCTTTGAGGGTGTCCCTGCTTTCCACATTAAGCTTTTTACACTTGTTAACACACATCTCTTGGTCCTGTTACCTGTATGTCAGACATGGGTGTTGAAGTCATCTCTCAAGCAATACGAAGTTCCTTAAGCTGCTTCAGGAACTGACTCACCAGTAACCTAACAGCTGATGTAGCAACACCCTTAACAACGCCAAGTCACCTCCAGAAGGATCACCACAGGATAATGCTGGAAGAATGAAGTCTTCCAACTGTTTTTTCAGGTATTTGGGAATAAGGCATTGTGTGGGTTCTTGCTGTATATAGCATCTTGCTGCATATATCAGGTGCAACTGCCTGAACTCCTGCAGCTGTCCTAAAATACATGTCACAGGTGGCAGGGTTGGAATAACTTTGGACACTTCACACACATCCTCCCTAAGAAAAAAACTCCACCAAAAACCTCTGCAGATTTAGAAATACTTTTACAATGAAAATAAACATTTATATAAACTTGAATACAAGAGGCAAAAGTCAAATAGAAAAGTGTTGGTCTGAGATTTTTAATTCTCATTCTCATGTGCATGAAGAGACTTGGGTTTGAAATATAAATTATCTATACCAGAAGTGAGTTACTAAAAAACACTACCAGGCAGCAATACAGACAGGAAAATATAAGCAAGCATCCAAAAAGTCAGCGTTAGTCTGTCACACTTCCAAAGTCCTGTGCTAACAGCAAATATCCCAACATACTTCAGAAAATGCCTATTTCACTTATTTGAAATAAACTCCAATCAAAAATTAGGCCACAAATTCAGATTTTTGATCCCATATTCCATCTCATGCTAGCATATAATTCCCACTGACCATTTGCTGGATTCTGCCGATGGCTCACGGCAGCAGAGCAAGGAACTGCACCTCTTGCTGCTTAGCTCAGTTTTCATGAACAGAGGCTTTAGACATGTGGAGCAAAACCACAGCTACCACATGGGTCTGCAACCCAAAGCACAGGAGGCCTACTGCTGTTACGTTCAGAAATGCTGAAGGAATGCTCATCAAAACAAGATATTAAACCAGAGAAACATGTGACATTCCAAATTCTTGGTAAATTTTTCAGCATAAGATATCGACCTCAAAGGATACAAATACTTTATGACATGTCATCAAGTGAATAACAACAATCTCTTTTCAACTGTTTTCCTTGGACTGAATGAACAACAGAAGACTTCCAAAATTTCAGGATACTTTTAAGCGCAAAGTATGATTTCTGAGTACACATTCTTGAAATCATTCTGGTTTTGAACACTTTACCTCACTTTCATATAGTCTGTCAAGGTTCCTCTTGAGTAAGCTGCAGTTTAGAGTGGGGGAAAAAATATTTCCCCAAACCTTATGCAAATAAGACAGGTAAACCTACCTTTCCATTTCTAAATTTTGAGTTTGAACTTAAAGCACAAATCATCATCAAGGCTGAATTAACCCGTATGTTCATTTTACACTCTGCACAAGAATGTACAAAGAATATTTACGCTATTTGTCAGGTTTACATTTTCAGGTTTCTTGCACTAAAACAAAAGATAACCTAAAGGATATTATAAATAAAAATAAAAAATAAAAATTAAGACAAGAAGTATCCTAGGAAAAGGCAAATAATATAAATACAGAGTAAAATCTTAAATAATGTAATTTAAATTTAATGAGCACATTAACATGCTAAAGCATATTCAGCTCCTTCTTGATTTAGTAGCTTCACAAATTCCTTATTGACCAAAACCCAACTCCAGTGTACCAGATGGATATATTCATGCTCACTTTGCTAACCAGTGGCCAAACTGCCAAAAAAAGGAAATATAACACTTTTCTCTTAAGCACTTTTGAGATGGCTTTTCCCTCACATTCAAGAAACACAAACTTCCTAAACAGCATATGCTGTAACAGTCGACCTCAGAATGAACATCCTGGATCAGGAACCAATGCAAGCAGAAGCCAAGAATCAACCAAACGATAATATGACAAGTTTAAGGAAGAAAAGCATATAAAACTAAAGATGTCAAAGATAACTTTGAAGTTCAGATAAAACCACTGCTTGTTACTGTTTCTGTTCTGTGAATATACTTTAAAATTGCATTCTGCTTAACTTCAAAATAGAGTAGCTATGACTAAGGTCTGACTGGAATAACTTTAACCTTGTGAGTTACAGACTTTTAGAAGACCTTAATTAAAAGCAAACAAACATTGTTTGTTTTTGGTTTTTTTTTAGAAGAGTGTGTCTCTTGTGATGAAATGTGCAAGTTCCATTACTGCTTACAGTATCTCCTAGGATTTTTCTAAGAAGGGCAACCTGAAGTTAAGAGATTCATTGTCAGGTACCAGCACAGGAGTTGAGATTATGGATATCAGCAAGAGATCCATCAGTTGGGCTACTATACCACTCACTGCAGTCCACTCAGCCAAACAGCATTCATTTCTCTGCACAGCTGATGGGCTCTCAATCACAGCAAAATGCACAGGGCCATAAAAAGTAGGATTATTTTAATGGCACAGTCCTGTATTTCACCTACGATGGCACCATCCATATTGTACCAGGAGATTGGATGGCCTCTAGTCTGTGTTTAGACAGCACAATTCTAGATGCTAAATCAGAGGAGATTTCTCCATGTCTCTCCACTGGAGAGTGCATTTTAAAAAACCCTCAGAGGAAGTCCTAGCAATGCTAAAAATCACAAACATTTCTCTGGTGTGGTTTATACTTGAAAACAAAGAAAATTTTAGATGGAAAGATACCTCAGTAACAATTTGAGATAGAAGAGATTACAAAATATATTAACAAATCGTATTCAAGATTGCTCACGAGTATATTGGCTACATTCAAGTACAGACAAAGTACTGAAAATATTCAGTAGGATTGAATAAAATGAAAGAATCTATCTCCAAAAACTATTACTTTTTTTTAAAATATAAGTAGCCATTAATGACAATAAATCATTCCGTTGAAAATATCTTAAATTTTTTTTTGGGAGAGATCGGATTCTAAGTCATTCTTACAGACTTTTGGAGTGTTAGGAGCAGTGACCATAGGCCCATTACAAATAACATAATGCTGACACAAGACAGTAGTTCTTGAAGACTGAACTCTACAAAATGACAACCAAAGTACTGAACACACTGAAAGGATATTAATTAAAACTAAACTGCACTTCATCAAATTCTTTGACTTTAAGGAAACAAATCCAGCTTACTGTAAAACCTGAGGGGATGTACAAAGGGGTTATTGAGCAGTCTAGCAGTAGATGTGCACTTTGATAAACACTGAATCCAGCATTCCTCGTTTACCAGTAAGAGATATTGGTGGTGCTGCTGAGGTATAACTGACAGGCAGGAATTAATTTGCACACTGTGGAAGCCCCCTAGATATTCAAGAAGTCATCCTCAAGCCAATTATTTAATGGACTGTAACTTTTCCATTAAAAGCAATGTTTCAACCTTGATCCTTAAAGGCAGAAAACACTGTAAAGCAAAAGGGTGGAAGCTTGGAAAAAAAAGTCTCTAACACCCACGGCAAATAGACATTATTTGACTCGTGGTCCATCTTTCAGCAGTTGCTTACCACTGCACACAGAAGAGGTGATGTTGTACAGGAAAGGATAAAACTGCAAACAGCGGATCATCTTCAGGCTGCTTTCACACTCCAAGCACTTGGCTGTCAAATCCAGTGCATGTCTGAAGGCCTGCAGTGCTCCACTGATGTTGTTCTGAGCCAGGTATGCATTTCCTAGGCTCAGAAAAGTCAGGGGCTGTGAAAAGAAAAGCAACACACTGCAGCGTAAGTATGTTCCCTCTTTTAAGATTGAAGCCAACTAGGAAATAGCCTTGTCAAGTCACACTCTCCCAAATTTGGTGGGAAAGAATTTAGAAAACTTCCTAAACAGGCACTGCCTATTCTTACAATGGAGAACTAACAGCTTGATGCACTGGTGGGTAACCAAAAGCTGTTTTGCCATAGGGTTGTGGTAGGAGTTCCATCTTTCTACAATAAAAAAACCAGCTGTTAAATACACACAAACTGAAATGAAACATTAAGTATTTACTTACTAACCATCAGAAACATAATGCTTACTGCAGAGAATGCCAAAGGACTAAACTGAAATGTGCAAAGGAAGTTTAGAATCATTAAAAGTCCACAAGAAAAAAAAAAATCACTAGTGTTCTAGCAGGACAGATGCATTGCATTTGCCAAGAGTGTCCAGATTTACCTTATCAAAGCTAGGTTACTGAAAACACCAATGTCACACGAGCCTAGGGGTACACATTCATGCCTTTCAATTCTTTGTAAAACAGTATTTTTGTCTACTGCTTTTGGCTACTATCCCTAAAATAACTATTTTCTTGAAAAGTAAAGATTATAAACATCTTTTTCACTGGGTAGAACTCAACACTTTAATACAGGCACACAGTAAAAGCATTACGTTTATTGGTTGACTGAAAAGTCTTTCACTTGGACAAAGTAACTTGCTGCAATTAACAGTACACTGCTAGAATAATGACTTCAGCATTGTAATTTAGCAGTCGTTTTCCCAACTGAAACAGTTTTTTACACTCATTATCTAAAAATGTGAAGACTGAGCAGTAGCTGAAGATTTTTCCCACTCAGCTTGCATTACTAAACTGCATTCAGAAAACTGTGCAAGCTGATTTTGATCCTGCAAACAGGATTTTTTTCTTTTTAACAGCTTTTGCTGATGAAGCACATCTTTTATTCCCAGTAGCTGTAATTAATTTTAACTTGTATTTACTTTCCATTATATTCCAAGAAATACCATTCAAGTACTATGCCTCCTGCTAGTTTTTGTGGTACAATAGGTATTACAGGACTGAGTACATCTGAAAAAACCACGAGCAGGCATGTTACCAGGCAGGATTTGCAAGTATTTTTCAAGAAAAGCCCTGTTCGCACAGCATGGTCATAAGGATTCCTAAGCTCCTCCCCTCCAAGGCTGTGTTTTCATATGTTCTTCTTAAGGCACATCACTCAAGCACAGCTCTTACTGTAGTTCCTTTTTGTACTCTTACCTGCCACCCAAATGGACTACATTCCTTCCCAACACCTGAAAATTTGTTTCTGAATGCTAGGCTGAATACACTTATCCTGCTTTTATCTTTTTTATGTGCTAGGTGACTGATGGCCTGGCAGGTTTAAACGCTGTTAATCTAACTAGAGAGGCAGAAGCACAGGAAAGAAGTCACTTGAACTTCTTACTGAAGCGTCTGTGATGCGAGATCAAAAGTATCTGCTAGAGAAAAAGTGTTTCCTGGTATGCCATTCCCTCCCCCTTTCTTTTCACAACTGTTCTGGCCAGTCCAGTACTTCAAACAGCTTATACAGAAACTGCCCATATGACATAGGTGACAACCTACAGAATGTTCATCACATTACTGTTCAGAAATACAAAAACCTGGTTTGAATCTATGGTTGGAAGTAAAGTCACCAAACAACTAGAGCATGTTTTCCTTTATGTATACAGACAAAACCTAGGGACAAGTAACTGTACAGATAAAAAGTCAAATGTCACAGAAAGATCTATAAACAAGATGTCTATAAACATCTTGGTGGCATACACACTACTTTAAGGGTTTTATGAATCAAGATACAATGCTGACAGTTTGACAGATCTCTGTTTTAGGTTAAAATGTTGCCAAACACCAGGATTAAATTCCTTGGAGGCACTGCTGATCACACAGGTTTTGGGAGTCTGTCGCTGATTCACAAGAACTTCTCTAGATGTTTATACTCTCAACAATCAGCATCACCCCTGGTGCAGTCAAGAATTTATATGGAAATTAACATCCATTGCAAATCACAAGCTGGAAGATGAACTGCATGCACAAGTAAACACAAGTAACATGTATTTAGAAAATAATGAGGGAAAACACATTCACTGCTGAGCAAACACAAAACCCCATCATCTTACCTCAGAGGCATTGATGGCCAAAGCCTTCAGCAGGAGCCTGCTGGCATCCAAATGAAGACCATAATGAAACAAGAGGTTAGCAAGGTTGACCAGAGGGATGTCCTGATACTCATGTGGAGCCAAATTATATGCTTTTTGCAAACAGGTGATAGCAAAGGTGCTATTTCCAACTGCACGCCAGTACAATCCAGCTTCATTAAGCACAAGCCATAGAGGATCTTCTGGCTATAGGAGAGTCAGGGAAAAGGATAAAAACACCCACAAAGAGGTGTCTCAGGAAGACAGAAATGCCTGGTCTTCAATAAGAAGCAAACAGAACTGACTCTTGCATACTACATTGTTAACTAGATACAAATTAGACTTTGCTGTGACTATTAGCAGAGTATTCAATCCGACCATTCTACTCAAATGGACACAACTGACAGGCTGAACTGTAACTTAGTAGCAGCTGTGCTCACACTACTCATAGGAATGCTTTGTATCATGACCACAAAAATCCCTTAAAATGTACAAGCAATAATGGTTAGTTCACTACAGGAAGCAACGCCTGTGGGCTACTTCAGAGTCAATTAAAATTATACAAATACAGATCACAGACCTATGTAAAATGCTAGAATTTGACTGTAAGGCAGCTATTAAATTACAGTTAGATGTGCTTCCAGGTCCTCTAATGTAGGGCTGGATTTTCAGTGTCACTTAGAGAAATCTCAGAACAGGCTTTAGGCTTTCTCAGGAGAGAGCTGCTTGCCTTTCCAAGGACAGCTCTGTGAGAAATTTCATGTTCTCAGGCAACGGACCGATAAAGGTTTTTTGTAAACCTCCTTTATTTTCCAAATATCCCTTCTGTTTACTTTTCCTTTTCTGTTCATTCTCAAAACATTGTTCTCTGCCTCAGCCCAAACGGTGGCAGAGAGGCGTTGTGTCACTGGCCAATCAAATAATGGTTTGCGAGTGGTGGTATAAAAAGACATCTTGTTACAATAAAGTTAATCCTTCTGATCTCAAGAAACGTCGGAGTCTCATTTCATGCAACCTATAACAGCGACACTCTAACATTACCTTTCCCTGTCAATTTAAGGTTTCAGAGTTGATTTTTCTTAGATTTAATTATCTATTTGCCTTATGAACTGGCATGCATTAGATACTGTTTAAAGATTATAAAATAGTAAGCAATAAGTGAGGGCAGGTGAAAGAATGGAGGAAGTGTCAAATACATCTTGAATGTTCCTTCCTCCTCTTAACCTGTAACAGCAAAAAGAAGCACTCAACCTAGAGGAGATACAGCAAAATTTAAAAATACTGACATGTTGACAGAGGCAGGTAAAACATCCAATTTCAGATGCACTTTGAAATTATTTAGAAGCATGTTCTAGTTTTTAATATTGTTATCACTCCGTATTACCTGATTCTACAAAACATTTACAGAATAAAAGCAACACCTGAAATGGATGTTCAGTCCTACCTACATGCCGGAAGCCCAAATGCATGCTTGAATAGGAAACATGCAGCTAGGATTAAGGAAGCAAAAGAGTGATACTATGTTGAGTTAGTAAGAACATTTTTGTTCTGGGTTTTAAGAAACCCCTCCCACAGAAGGGTTCTAACTATGGTTCTAAATGAACTGGAAGACGTCAACATAATATTATATTCTTTGTTTGGAGTACCTTACTCTGTGATTTCAAGATTATTAATGACCCCTGTTTTGCAATGCACATATGTAACATTACTAGCATGTTCTTCATTCCAAATTCCTCAGTGAATTACTCTCTATTCACAGGTCTCAATGACCTCCCTAACTAATTCCCCAGCAAGTTATTAGCACTTTGTCTTGCCCAATACAAAGATACTAACTGTGGCATTCCTGCTTTAAGTAACTTATCATTAGCAGAACAGGTAAGACACTAGACTGTTCTTACATCAGCTGGCAGAAAAGTTCATGCTTTTAGCATGACAGCAAGGGAATACTACAGTTAAAACCAAAATACTCATGCACCACACAGTAAGACATTAGACATATATAGGACTATTCTGAACAACATAATAATAGGAATCAACTCCTACTGCTCGTTTTTCTCCTGGTTAAGACAGATGCACATAGTAAATGGTACTGATTTTAGACTAAAAAAGTATCTACATATAATACATAACTTCTACAAGAAAGTTAAACTGAGAAATATCAGCTTGACATGTCAAAAAGAGTCAACGTCTCTCTCAATGCTTCCTGTCATTTGACTCTCAAAGGCCCCACGCAAGATGGAGGTGGCATTCCACAGGGTTCTATACAGAGGTACATTCTTTGCCCCAGAGTGCTAATTATCCTGACAGAAGATTGACAGAGGGTTGGTTTCCTTGGAGGGAGAGGAGGGGGGAAAGCAGGGTAGTGGCAAGGAGGAGGAAGAGCACAAGGCAGGCATGCAGGAAGGGGTGGCAGATGAAGGAGTAGTTCCAAGCTACTTCTCCCAATTAAGCAAATGGCTGCCAGAATTAGCTAATATATTGCAGCTCCAGATCCTCACTGCAAGAACAAGCAACTACAGGACTGTTTGGTCCACATTAAGCTAAGTTAGATACTTCTCTATATATTTCTGCTTTACTTGTAAACATGGCTTTTTAAGTTAATTTTATCTCAGTTTCAGGTAGCAAATAAACTCCTTTCTAGTGCATCACTGACTACTTTAGAAGAATTAAAGAAATCTCTAGTAAGAATTCTGAATTCATCTCATGTGACAGACTGACATACCTTCTTCATGGCATGATCTAGAAACACTCCTATCTTCGTCAGTGTAATAGTTTCATTGTTGATACGAGAATGCAAAACCTGGAACACAAAGATCTGTTTTTCCCCAAACTACTGAATAAATTTCACAGTTAAGATCTATAAGGGCCATTCAACACTTGCTTTCTAAAATCTTCTCTTTAGCAAAGGGAAGATAAATATATTGTACTAAAAATAGGATGTGAACACATAACACTTAAAGCAACCAATCTCCAGAATGCCCTACGAAGTTACCAGCTTGGTAGAATGCAGTAGCTCTTGGAAATGAATCGTATCAAGTGACTGTCAGATTTAAAAGAAAGATGTGATTTCAAAGAGTAAACTAAATTTCCCATTTTGTGTGCTTTTGGTCAGCATCTGAAAGAAGTCAGACAAGTTAACCCTTTCTCCATTTCTATTAGAAAGAATTTGCCCACATTATTCAGACGTACTGATTACCATGAAATATCAAAATTTTTCATGATCTGAATAACTTTTCAAGGCAATAAAAAGGAGGATTTTAAATCAGAAGAGAACCAACAAGGAAACATCTCTTACTTGTCTTGCTTGATCGTCTGGCATCTTGAATTTCAAATCTAGATTAGCGTCTAGTTCCTTGACCAGTATGTTTAGAGATTCATTATTACGAGCATCAGTAATGGAAGAACAATCTGGTGCCTGTGCTTCTCCATGCTCAACAGTATCTCTTGGGATATTCAGTATTGGCTGGATTCTAGCAATAAGGAGAAGCAGGACAAATTAACAGTATGTGCTGCATGTCATCACGTAGAAATACAAGAATCTGCTAAGCCTCGTACTGCAGACTTCCACGAGACATGAGCTGCAAACATGAAGAACTCAAGGACCACCCTTCCCTTGCAAAGTAATTTATAAGATCTTTACTTTTCATTTTTAAGCACACAATAACAAGAACAATGAACAGTGCAGTACAGGTAACAGAAAGTTCTCATATTACGCTAAGAAGGATTCTGTGACGTTTAGGACTAAACAGATATGTGATAAAAAAGTTGAATTTTTTTACACTAAAACTTGATTTCAAAAACATCAAGAGGTAGTCAAATTATGTATAAAGAACATTCTAAGATGAAAACTGTTTTTTTTCTGAAGGAAGCTGCTGGATGTTTGTAGATGGGAGCCTTTAACACAAGCTCAATATTAGCATTATACTGACTAGGTATAACAAAATAGCTTTTTTACTACCACTGTTATAACTGAAGTGACTAGGGTATTACAACACTGCATTCATCTATGTAAATTAGCTAGCAGTACAGACATTTATTTTATCCTATATAATAACAAATATTACTGACTCTTCCATGACTAAGCTGATTTTCTACCTCTGTTCCAAAGGAATGAGCTGGAGTTTTCCACTCCTGATCCTTTTTTACTGTTTTCTGGTCTTCATAATTTTCTACCATCATAACAAAAGCTAAGAGAATGTATGTAACGTACAAAAGTTAACTGTAGTTATTAAATAGATGCTCACCTCATTCTACCACTCAAGGTCTTTTTTCTTGTTAATGTAGTTCACAAGACATTCAGAATTGTGCTTAAATCCTCATTCTATCTGTATTTACTGTGTTCACCCTGGACTAACGGAAGAATCACCATGAAATTGGATGTGGCTGTTACACTTACAGCAAAGACAACAATCAAGGAAAAAGCCTTCCTTTTGTGGAAAGGCCAGAGAAAGAGGTTTGAACACTTCTCTGCTGTTGATTACTAATTGCATCCAACTTCTCCAGAAAGAAAATACTCTTCACTCGTAAAGATTACCAAATACAGCTTTTAAAAATCAACACTTGCCTGAACCCCCTGTTTTCTGGAGGCAAGAAATAAGTTGGCAGTTCTTCTGGGGCAGGAATTTTGGGGAAAGATTTCATGCATTCTGACCGCTGAGGCCAAAGAATATGCTGTTTGTCCTAAGGGGGAAAGGAATTATTTTTTAATATTTTCTCAACATTTTTAATATTCTCATGAAGAAGTTAATAAAAGGGATATTAAAGGACAGTCTGAAGAAAAAAAAAGAACAGAGACCTTTAAAACTATTATTTTCTCATCTTTTTCTTAACATCAGCAGTTGAAATTTCTATCTTTACTTAGCTGTACTGCTTTACTTGCAGCAGATGTTTACAGAACAACTCCCTCTGTGCTCCAGTAGTTTCAAAGGATGGGAAACCAGTACAGAGAAACTAGACAGATGCTTGTATGTTGAAGAAATTCAGAATGCTACATTCTCCAGTGCTGTCACACATCAAAACTGCAGCCCAAACACTAAGAAGTTTCACATAAAGAAGGAGAGGATTTCACCCCTCCTCTGTGAAAGGGCAAAGCTCATCCTCCTCACTCACTCTGCTGGGTTCCACACTCCACACTGAAACTACAGAACGAGCCACAGGGGAAGACTGCAAGGACTGGCTGTGACCACTTTGGTTTGCATGAAGATCCAAATTCATGGATGTCATACTAGAAGTTGAAGAGTCTTCACCAAACTAGAAACAAGAGAAAGACAAATTTTAATAAAGGATATAGTACATTCCTTGTTGAATTTCTCCATGTTATTTCCCCTCCCCACTTATGTAGTTAAGCCTCATTTATGAGCTGAAATGTGGGTAGCAGAGAAAAAAAAAGGAATTTAAACCTCTGGATTTGTTCAGATCATGCAAGAGTAATATTCATACTGTAAATAAGTCAACAACAAAAACACAGGTGCAAATCAAACAAAAAATGCCAAAAGGTACCAAGCAGATACTTGTAATAGATGACAAATAAAATCCAAGTATCTAGATTTCACAGATTAAGATCAAGTCAAAATTGCTAAGACTCATGGTTTTCAGAATTATCTCAATAATCTGAATTTATAATTACTACAATAGGAAAAACAAAGACATCAAGAAGACAACAGCAAAATTAAAAACAATTATTCCTATTTCTTCTTCTTATTATTAATGATTCCTATTATTCTCCTAGTTAAGGGGAAATTTCAGAACATACTCCACATTGCAAAATAACCGAAATCATAATCCTTATCTGTAGTTCTAACGTGGCAGAGGTGTTGCTTAGGTGGCTGTTATGCTGGATATTCAGCATTAGTACACACCTTGGTTTCAAAACTTCTTAGTACTCTTGTACCAAATTTTCTTGGTACAATCATAGGAAACTAAGGCTTTGGACTAAAAAAAAGTTTTTGAATTCAAGTAATTCTCTTTTCAAGGTAAAACAAAGCCTTTTACAAGAAACTCTCTGTGTTTCTACAGTTCACACTCTCTGAGCTTGTATTAGTATCAAAAGGAATGTGCATTAAAATAGTTTGCACTCTGGAACAGAAACAGACTAAGATTTCTCACTATGATTACCACAGCCAAAACGCAGCCCTTTTGTCAGCCCCGAAAAAATTGAAACTATTTTGCTAATAAAGCAAATGGGATTTAACTTGAAGCAGTATCAATTCACAGACAAACCTGAACATATTCCACATTTTCAAAAATGTCTCCGCGGTGATAACGAACAGGCTGATCCCACTGACAGTGCAAGCTATGTTGTTGGTTGCCTAATCTGCAAATCTGATGGTTTCCTGCAGAGCACAAAATATTTTTTTATACTAGTGAAGCATGATTTCGGAGAAGACAAAAGCCAGCACAAAGTCAACCTCTCTGCCCCTAGTCTGGTCAATCCTTTTTATTTATTCCATCAGCCCAGAGCAAACTCCAACCTCAAAAGATTCAAAAAGAATTCCCTGTTCCAGAACATACTGCAATCTCTTGTTTCAATAAGCAAAACACAGGACCCATTCAGGGACATCTTAATATATGAAGAAGTTACATCCTGACACTTATCTGAATATGGGCCGTATTTCATTGCTTTAATGAGCATGAACACTAAAAAGTTGTACCTAATTGAGCTTCTTTTGCCATCTGTGTCTCATGAATGATGTTCCTCAAGATTTGTTCCTCCTGGATGAGCTTGTACTTGTCTAAAACATCTTGTTGCCTAAGGTAATGGTCATGCTGCTTTTGATATTCCTTTAATTCATTTAATGTTCGCTGAAGTGATCTTGGAAATTAAACAGAGAAGATTTACTTTGAATATCACCTTTTCCTACACTCTTGTACATTTTTAACTCGAGGTTTCTTAAAGTATTCTTATGCTTAATTCTATTGCACAATCAAAGAAATACAGAAATTTAAAAACAATTCTTCTTGAAATGTAAATAATTGTTGCAACAGAACTATGGAAGTTAGATTGTATGCATTGCTACTAGGATGCTTTAGTTACCTGTGCTGGGCTTCCAATTTTTGCTCAAGTTTTTGCTGACACAGGACAGCATGCTTCCTTTTTACAGCTTGTTCAAACCCCGGTTTGGCCTGTAGAGCATGATCATAGCACAGGACCGAGTGGTTGTACTCTCCAAGCATCTGAAGAATGACCGAGAGAGAGAATTAGCCATTGTGCAGTAATTAATAAATACTCAGTTTTTAAAGAAGCCATTAACTTAAATTTTAATTTACGGCAACCGGCAGCCTGTCATTTCTGACACTCAAGCCATTATACCTATTAAAGAAAGGCTGTAGATGGTTTTACTGGAATTTATTTCCAGGTGCAAATAAAAGCCTTTGCTAAAGGACATACTTTTGAATACAAGTATTTTGACAGAATCTTAGGCATTAAGCATGAGATGCTTAGCACAAGACACACTGTAAAAGAGTAAACCATTACAAGTCAAACCCAAAAGATTAGGTAATATTTAATTTTCTTTAAGTCTTGGAAAATAAAGATTGTATTTACTGCGTATATATTTCCTAAAGTGTAATAGCTGGTAAAGAAGTCACTGTAATCCAGAGCTGCATGAACCACAATAGCTGCATCTGCAGAGAAGTGAGCCCGGTGCAAAATATTTGCCAAATTTACCAGTGCAATGTCTTTATTTTGCCTAAAAGAATAAAAGAAAATAAAGAGGAAAATAGTTAAAAACTAACATTGAAGGAAGGTAAGACTGTATAAGATCATGCACAAAGATACATCAATTTGCCAGCCACACATTAAAACATATCACTTGCTAGAAAAATGCCTCAACTATTTACATGCCTAGTATAGCACATAGAGACCAAGAACAACTAACACAGATTATTCCTTAGCATACCATCTTAGAAACCAAAGCCTGTTAACTAACTAGGATAACTAGAAAAGCAATCTGAGAATAAATCCTTATTTGCAATTCTTACCTTGAAGAAAAATGAAGGGCACGCATAGCACATTCTACTACTTGGTATGGCTCATTCTTTATTCGCCAGTAAAAAGAAGCCATGTTATAGAGTACCCAGGAAGAAGAGTTCTGCAGTAAAGAGAAACACATGAACTGTACTAACTACTAACACATGAACTAAAAGGTTAATCAGGGCTTTAATTACTATAGGACGAAAAGCTGGTGCTCAGCTGCTCTAAGCTATCCTCTTCCACTGGAAAGCTGCCATTTGGCAACAGTTGTCAATGTCTAGGAACACTGCACTAGCATATTGATGTGTATTAAAGAAATAGAATTTCTGCATTTCAGGCAGGTAAAAACACTAAATGAGGTGAATTAGGAGGTGACAGTAGTTTAAGCATCAGCATCTTAGCTGGAGTTCAGTGAAGGTTCTTAGATTTTGAAGGAAGACATTTAATGAAAACACACTTCACTACTCTCATTTCTTCTTTGCTCTTAAAGTACCTGTATTTTTTGTTTAAAAACTCTTATTGCCTTGACAAAGCATTGAATGTGGCTTGCTAGACAACATAATTACATAAATCCTTAAAGATGACAGTAAATATCTATTTACTGGCTTTGCTGTTGCCTTCTCCTGCCTCTACTTGCCTATCAGAAAATGGTCTCAGTTTGCCTTTTGAAACTGAACTGTAAGCCAAAAACACATGTGCAAAACTGGATCTGACTGCTTGTACGAGATGTATCTAAATTTGTGAGATCTTTCCAGCACTCTTTTTTGTGCATCCAGCAAGATTACAGTTTCATACCTTCATGAGCCCGTCATAAATACGGTGACCTATTTCCTCTATACTTCTTCCCAGCCTCCGTGATAAGTATGTGAAGACTGGATCTTCTTTAGGTAACAGGGGTGCAGAAAGATTAACCCTTTCTTGGACACCCTAAAAGAAAAATTGAATACAGGTATTTGCTGACACTTAAGAGTAGAGAAATATAAACAAAAGAATGACTCCCAGGAAAACATGCGGCTTGGTTATTTTACAATCTTATTTTCCTTTCAAGATCTCTGGGAACTGACAGAACAGTTTCACCTCTGACAGATAATAATATATATTATTGCAGATACGAAAACAGTAGAAGCAGCCAAAAGCAGTCTCTGCTTTTGAGTTCTACAGGGGAAATATTCAGTTCTGGTAGCACCATGTATCTGGCAGCTACTGATTTCACTAATGACCACGGAAGCACTTAGGGCTGTCAGGTTACATGCACACAATGGAAGTATCCCTACACCTCTTCTCTTTCTTCCTTCCCCAAGCACAAACATACTTCTTTCAAAAATACATCCAGACCCAGGAACATAGCTAAAAAAAACTCCACTTTGTGTTTAACTGTAAGAAAATCCTTATTTGTTGATGAAAAGACTTGCAATAAAATAAATATCAAGATAAAAGCACTAAAGCTGCATCTGCATTAGAAAATCTGCTCATATAATGCTGTTGACAAAACCGGTTTTCCTCCCACTCTTCCACTGTAACTTTCCTAAAGCAGCTGAACTTTGTACTAGTAAGGAACAATTATCTCATCCTCTGGGTTAGGGCTTGGCATTTGGATACCAAACAGACATTCAAGTTTGTTAGGTGCTACCAACAAAACTGCAAACAGTTTTTTGATTCTGAATCTTCATACATTTTAACGACCCAGTTCAGCACTCTCCAAATTCCAACTGAGACAATTCACAAGCTAGTAGCAGTCCCAGTGAAAGCTACCAATTTGCTAATGAAATGTGTTATGAAAACAAAATACTCCATTTTCCAAAAAATGTCCTCTAAAATAAGGCAAAAAATAACAAAAGAGAAACTGTGTACCTGATGGAACAGGTATAACCTCCGATACGCAGGTACTTTAATCAGGGCCCTACTGTAGTTTTAAAAAAGTGTGAAACAGTCTTGGAAGAATACCTTTCAACCTCGAGTGAGAACTGCCAGCAGGAGTTTTCTATTTCTCCTCCTAATAGGGAAAAATACTTGCATTTGCTCACTTACCCGTAAGTGCTGAAAAGCATGAATACTGTATGGAAGATCTAGAACTTTTGTACAGTCTGGCTGCTGCAGGTCTGGAGGCACTGGGGACTTTGTGTCTATATAGTCTTCAGGGCTGAGGACATAATAAAATAACATAGCAGACTGCAGATTAAAATACTGCCGAAGTTCCTAAGAGACAGTATGGTAGATGATATAGAGAGTACTCTGATTTAATCATTACAGAAATCCCCGGTTCAGGCACACTAGTCCATTTCTGTTGTAGTCCCAGATTTCAGTTGTATCAGGATGTCCTGACTATAGGATAAAGTAAATAAATTTGTCTGCTTTAGAGAAAATATCAACATTTGGACAGCCTCCAAAATGTATCAGTGTCAACCTAGTGTATCACTGCTATGATTAATGATGTATCTGCCAAGCAAATGGCAATGCATGCAGACTCTTCAACTGAAACAAACAAACCAATCCCAAATACGGGTGATGAGAAGTCCAAATGAAGGTGTATGACGATAAAATTGATCTTTTCCCACTTCAAGTACTCATGTGATTATGATAAAAAAACAGCTAAAACAAAACAGTCATTGCTGAAGATAAATTACCCATGAAGCTGAATGTCAAGTACACTACTCATCCTTCACTTTGTAAACACAGCGGACAAAATATGACCAGAAAGTTCAACATCTTGGTAATCAATGGAATTTCATTCAAATTTAAGTCAAGACAGTTTCCACTAAAATAAGTATCTAGCTCAAAACACTGAAAGCACATGCAAGCAAATTCAACCTCCTACATGACATATTTCACTTTAAGTCACATGTCTGGTCGTATCAGTACAGAGTAACAGTGGTAGAACTGGAAGAGAAAGGAGAAGTTTCAGGGCAGGGCTAGCATAGACAGTTTGGGGGAAACAGCATTAGTATGTTGTACCTTCTCACAACTAGTGACAGATGTTGTTTCAATTTTATTCCACAGTAACACAAAACAAAAACTGCCATCTAAAGAAAGTCAGTGCTAGTAATTTTTCACTTGTATTTAGAGGTACTGTTGATTTTTTTTCATTCAGTAAAAATCTCAGAATATAAAGCACCTTATTAAAGCATGTATTACCGGATATCTTTGCTCTCTAAGGTGATATATGTGCCATCATACAGATCTAGGTCCCCCAGGGGCACCTTTGCTTTAATGCAGTCGGGATCTTCTTTATTATGCCTTTGTTCCAGCCCTGTGTCTCTGTCCTCATTTTCCTCTATATGAATCTTTTGAGCAACTAACTGTTTCTGTAGGAAAAAGAAAAGAAACAGAAGCATATAATACCAATGAAACCAAACGTTATAGTTGCTAAAATTCCACAGTCCAACTTTTTCCTTAAAACAAAGTTCATTTGAAAAAAATCTAAAGAAGTCTCATTAAATTTTGGGAATGCTTCCTTTTCTTTTGTAACATCTGTAGGACTTTGGATTTGGATGGCATATAAATATCATTAGCGATAACACAACTTGAATGAGCCTTTATTTCTCCTGTTTGCTTAAGAAGTGAGCTAGTAGCAAATCCATGGTAGGCCTTTTAGGAAAAGAAGAAATGGTTGCTACAAGTACATCAAATTTTTCACATTTGGCCCCCCTTTTTCCAGTGTAAGACCTTGGAAGTAATAGGAGACATTGCAACAAATCATCATCATCATCTTAACCATGCAGTGTGCTAAGTACAACTGAACATGAGTACATGTGAATAGTACTGTAGATGAATACCCATGAAATGAGAAAACCTGCATTTTAAATTAAAGCCATACACATTTGATTACATGCTACTGTGAAACAATAGAGATATATACACTAATAGCAATTTGCACAAGAACTTACAATAGGTAACTTCAACTGAGTCATTTGTGTACCACAAGTTGGACATTAGTAATTTCCACACCCACAACCCCAGAAAGCTTGCAAGTATTATCCTATCCACAGCTAAAATGTCCATCACCACAAAAAAGAGTATTCTCCGATGAGAAAGACTGGCTGAATACAGTCACACCAGAGGCAATCCTGCTTCTTCTCCTTTCTCCTACTTTGCCCATTCACCTAAAGCTACTGCTGGTGTTTGCCTAGCTTTCCACTTAGTTAGTTATCCCAATCTGACAAAACCAAAGCTGGCACAAGAAAGGGGTGCATGGCCAGAAGGGCTGTGAGCTGTTTGCCTACCTAACCCCTATTATATTTAAACTTCAGTTTATCAGTTCGAAGTTCATTAAAACCCTTTTCAAAAGGGTGGTTCCAGACCCCGTCTCAGTAATAAATGGGTTTGAAGAAAAACAGAGATGATTTGCTGTGTGTTCTTCTGAAATACAGTTCAACAGAATCTAGTGACTTTATGCAAAAATGTTAGGATTTATGGCTAACAACAGGGAATGATACAACTGGAGACCAGTTAGGCAGACATGCAGCAAAAAATTCTCGAGATCTGAAAAATTTTTCATGCTTTCATTGAAGGAGAACTTTGCCAATCTAAAACTATCACCATGAAGTCTATGGAAAAAAAAATCTGTATTTTCAGAATTAGTTAGTACTTAAATATTATGCTTTACCTCCAGTTCTTTGAGGTAGTTAACTGTTGTTTCTTGTCTCATTAGTATTACCAAATCATGTGGGTTTCTCAAGTTCATTGGTGAATCCACCTGCAAGACATTTTAACAGTCCATCATGTAAGACATTCACGTAATTACAGTGATTTTAGAAGAAGGCAATTATGTTCATTCAATCACAGTTTGTCTGTTCAGAGGTCTTCTGTCCAGTCAACATTCATAGTATGTCCATTGTGAAAATACATACTTCAAACAACATTGTCATTTGAGAATCCAATTCAACCCATGCTTTAACCTTAAACCTATTTTAATTTAATCAGGCACACAGGTTCTAAGTATAAGAGACAAATACATTTCCACAATGAACATTACTAAGAGTACTTACTGCTGAAATACTAAATACCTTAAACTTCAATCACAGAAACTTATTTTGTTTTGTAACTTCAAAATTCCTCCACCACATCCCATAAAGTAGTTCAGCTTCAACTCCTGCCTGCAACTAATTTAACACACTGGCCTACCATTAGGATCTACTGCCTTCAGGATTAATAAGTACAGGAACAAAATGAAGAGGGAAGCAGGTGAAGACTGAAAACTCTGTTACAGAAGATCATGTTACAGCTTCCATAGCTATGCACAGGAGTTCATAGCTCCATGAAGAGGGACATTAAAGCCAAGTCACAGATAGAGCCCCCAGCTGTGCTCAGTAAACTACGGCACTTCACCCCACCGCTGAAACACCCCAGCCCTGTCCTCATCTCAAACTCTGCTGTCTCACAGGGTGGGGGAAAGTCCCTACAGTGGAGAAGGTGGAATAGCAGCAGCTGAGCTGATGCAAAGGCTCACCTCCAGGCTGCAGCCCTGTTTCCTCCCGTATGTCAGTGTGAGAGCAGTACACTTGGCTGCACACCAGCTGTGGTGACCACAAAGCTAACCCAAACTCAGGAGCTGATCAGAACTAACTCCCTTCTGGTTGTTTTGTCTGAACTAGTAAACTAAATTAGTTCATGAAGGATTTAATGGGCATAAAAACAGAAACAAGGAAACAGGAATATGCGATGACAGGATGAAAAGACAAGGTGACAAGGACAGCAACATCTCATGCTTTTAACATGACAGTTAGATGGTCTACATCAAGATGTTTTTCCTGGATCTGCTCAGTTTCCATTCAAACTTTCAGCATATAGAACCAGCTGCTGCATGAAGCTGCGAGCACTCACCTGTTTGTTAGCACTGATACCTCTAAATGGGCTGTCTGCCCCCATGACATCAGTGCAAACTTGACAATGTTACAATTTAATGGACAAGTCTGCCATATATACAGCTGCAGGAGAACCTCCCGAGCTCCAGTTCTTCCTTTTTTGTTACCGTTCCGAATAGCCTGGACAAATTTCTGTTACACTCTCTTACTGCAGAGAACTGCATCTCCAGCATATTTTATGGCCATCCTAATGGGTCCTGTCAACAGATTACACCTTAGGCTGTATCCTCTTGGTTGTGAGACAGATAAGAAGCTCAAATTTACTTTCTTTGGACTACTGACTGTGAAGTCTACATTTGTTGCAAGATTCTTGACTGAGTAAGGACCTTGTCCTCTGAGATATAAACACTTGTTCCTTTTACTAAACCCTAAGTGTGGTTTTGGCTAAATTTGGCTAAGTATTCCTTTCCAAAGCAAAAGCTACCATGCTTCTTTTACTATGGAGCCATTTTGATGGGTGGCTACCTATACAGTCCAAAAGTTATATATAAAACTAATTTTCTTCCTTAGCAAATTAATTCTCTTATATCATCAGATGAATAGAAAATAATGGGTGCTACTGACACTAGTCCATTTTTACACCGTGAATTTGGAGATTGTGGATTGAACTGCGGCAAATAAAGGATGACCAAGTATACATTGTGATGCAGAGAAGCACAGAAAACACCATTTCAAAAAAAATCGAATTATTTTGTTAGTGGAAATATTAGAACCTAAAGCATTTTATTCATAGTCATATTTCCTATTTCCTCCTATGGGCCCCACCTCACTCTGAACTGGTTGCACACAAAGCTGGAGTTATGCACTGAATGTAGCACTGGTTTATGCCTCATTTGCTAAAGAAACTACCATGGTATGTGCAAATGAATGAGAGATCAATTTGCAAAGACAATAAGTTTCACTGTGTTTAAAGCACTTCATCACCCATTCCAACACAGCACTGCTCATCTGACATCTAAAGGCTGCTTGCATGATACTACACAGTCACTGAGGGCAAAGTCAACTATCGGCTCCACCTTCAGTGATGAACAACATCTGGGCAGACTTTTTTTGAGAAAGTTATGCAGGCGTCACCAATTAGAAAACCTTATTCTGAAAGATGAAGGATCTTGGCTTATCATTCATTCAGAAACAGAATGATATTCAGGGTCGCCTTCTGTTTTTAACTTTTGGTAAGACAGTCTCATGAGAGGTCTGAATTTAGTACTGGAGAATGTGGAGTGGTACGTTACCAGCCCAGTGTGTGTGGGTTGACAGGAAAGCAACGCATAAGTACCACACTCCCATCAACTATTATTTGGCAGCAGAAACCAAAGTTTCAACAATCAAACAGCAATATCATTGAATTAATTCATAAAGTTACGGTGATCCACCAGGAAATCAACCCAGTTAAGGATATTTTTCTTTAGTCTTCAGATTTTCTCTTCCACATCTGACTCGGTTTGTCACCAGCAAATAAGTATCTTTTAATAACAGCAGGATCCTTCAGCCTAGTAGAAAGTTGACCTTACCAGTGTGTTAACACAAAACTCCTAATACAAAATTTTAGTAGCTGCATTGAGTTCGCATGGCAAGGGGTGCTTTCTGTGAGAAGCTGCCAGAAGTTTCCCCTAAGTCCAACAGAGAAGACTACATCTGGCTCCAAGATGGGACTTGATGTTGGCCAAGGCCGAGCCCATCAGGGACTGTGGCAGCGCTGCTGTGATAACACATTTAAGAAGGGAAAAGAAGTTATTGCAGCCAGAAAAGAGAGAAGTGAGAATATGCAAGAGAAACAGCTCTGTAGATACCAAGGTCAGTGGAGAAGGTGCTCCAGGTGCCAGAGCAGAGATTTCCCTGCAGCCTGTTGTGAAGATTACAATGAGGCAGACTGTCCCTGATGCCTCAGGTTTTAGCTTTTACATTTTTCAGATTCTGTACTGCTTTAGCGTGTACTTCTGAGCTTCATGTTAGGGGATAGTAAACTCTCTTCACAGAGTAGGTAGACAAAACAATTCTTTCTCTAGCTGGGGACCAAGGACAAATGATGCAAATGTCACGCTGAAGAACATAAACAATGGTGGACTGAAGAGAGAAAAACAGGAAAGATGAGACTTCATAAGCTAAAGCTATAATTGGACAATTAACTCCAATATGCTAATGGACCAGAACTTAGAAAAATGTGAGGCCCAGTGACTGATCATCCATTCTGTGACCATTTTGGGTTCATCCTGGGTGTAGCCCTGGCTGGGCTCTTGTGCTGTCCAAGGTCTATCCATTGAAGCCTTCTAATAAATACCTACTTTATTCTTTAGCTCCGTCTAGCCTCTGTTCCAGGTCAGCATCACAACGCATCCCATCAGGGAGCAGAGATCCACGTGCAGCCTAGGGGAGACCTCACACCAGAGCAGGTGGCTGCCCAAAGGACGTTGTGAACCTGTGGGAAGCCCGCACTGGAGCAGGATTTTTGGCAGGACCTGTGGCCCTCCAGGGAACCCACACTGGAGCAGCCTGTTCCTGAAGGATGGCATCTTGTGGGAGGGACCCTGAGCTGGAACAGTTTGTGACAGCCCATGAGAAGGAACCACACTGGAGTTCATGCAGGACTTTCTTCTGTGGAAGAGACATGACACTGAAGCACAGGAAGGAGTTCTTCCTTGGAGCAGAAGGAGTTATTGGCAGAAGCTGTGGTAAAACCACTCTGTGATGAGCTGACCACAATGCCCTTTACCTGTCCTCTTGTACCACCTGGAGGGGAGGAGGTAGGGAATCAGGAGTAAAGTTAAGTTCAGGAAGAAAAAGATCGGTTGGGAGAATGTTTTTTTAAGATTTGCTTGTATTTCTCATTACCCTACTCTGATCTAATTTGTAATAAACTAATTAATTTCCTCAAGTTGAGTCTGTTCTGCCTATGGTGGTAACTGGTGAGTGATTTCACCTTGTCCTTACCCAGACTCTTGAGCCTTCTCTTGTATTTTCTCTCCTCTGTTCAGCTGAGGAGAGGAGTGATAAAGCAGCTTTAGTGGGCACCTGGTAAGCTCTTCATTACCCCCTTCTCTGTAGTGACAGATAAATAACAGCTTTTGAACTGAAACCTTTTAATCTCAGATCCAGTCAGCAACTCTGTGAAGACTTACAGTTCATTATCCAGCTTTTTACAACACCCCTCCCTATATCAAATGCATTTTCCTCACAGTGCCAGTCATTTCTACAGCAGGAAAAAGACAAAACTGGCGTACTGAGCTGTGAAGAGAACCAATACTGTGTTTGTCACTGAGGGCAGTAATGGCACCTGAAGAATACAGTGAGTAAGTTGCAAAGAAAGGTTTGCATCTGCATAACTTGCACAGCACAGATATGAGAAGCAGCAGTGGTAAAGATAAGCAGAAAGCAGGATGTGCTGAAATCAGGAAGACACACTTTAAGCCCTGCAGGGCTTGTCACATAGATGCTCACACTTCAGTCATTCTGCTTGTGGTCAAGTTCCACCTAGCATCTTCCTGCTTTCCTGTGCAACCACATCCCTAAACCAAGAAAATTATACCCTGAATAAAAACATGAAATATTTCAGAACTTTCTTGTGAGCTGCTGCTTATCAAAATTCAAAGAGAAGGCAACATATCCCAAAGATTTGGAGAAGCCCTCAGAGCTTCACTCACCTGTCAAATAATTCTTTAGTCAGAAATACAGTAGTCCAAATAAAAGACATTTGATGGATACCTAGAGACTGTTCTGGATTATGCCCCTTCTATCCCACAAGACTGTAGGTAGACTTCAGAGGATACTGGTTTCACTCAGTCTCATGTCATGCTTGTGCTCTCACAAACTCCTTCATGCAAAGTCTGTTGTGCCTCGTCAGCTGATTTCAGAGTCAGATGAGTGAAAAATACACAGATATTGTGACTTAGATCATCTATTCAAAACGTAAGCAACTCTCCATAAAGCTCCTCTGGGATGAAACAGAACAGATGTCAATCTACACAGCAAACACAGCCTCATGGTGTGGAGAGTGCAGACTCCTGCACCAGAACAGATGCTTTGTCCAACTTACTAATTTTAACTCAAAGTGTTTGGCTGATGGCAAAGCACCACATTCATTTACTCTTCCTCCAAAGTGCTGAAACTGTGACATGCAAGATGAAGCGCTTGAAATGCAAGAATTTGACTTCAATTCCAACACAGTAAACAGGGAAAAAAAAGTTGTGCTGAAAAGCTTTCTTTGAACCTTTGACAGCTACTGTAGTTACACTGCAGAAAGCCTGCCAGTAAAACACTTTTAGAATAAGTGTTCTCTGTTCAACTTTGCCCAAAGGTGAAAGTTTCTTTATAAAGCACAGTTCAAATTTATTCACTGTCACAAAGTACACCAAGAACCTGATTCAGCAAGAAACACACAGAATTTGTGTAACGAAAAAAGACAGAGTTGAATCAAACCCTGAAGTTTTAGAGTCTCCTATGTTACCTCCATATATCAAAGTCTCTCAGCAACTCAACTTGTAAGTTTTGCCACCTTCCAGCATATTTTTCCCAACAATCCAATTACATTGCATCAGGAATTTTTAAAATGAGGGTGGATTAATGCCTTAGTCAACTATTTTTAAGTAAGGCTTTTTTTAAAGTACTGTGGAAACCCCACTGTTAACTGAGGCACAGGCACATCAAAATCAGAACTGCTGTTAGTGCCTCTGCACATCCTAAAAGCATTATACTGTGTGCAGAAGGCAGATTATTAGAGAAGGAAGCCCCATATTTGTTTCCTAGGCAGTGGATGTTTTGCCACTGTACAAAATAAAGGCAATTCCCCCTCCAACAGGGTGTAACTTCTTGCAGTCTTGAGAAGGAGCCAAGGATCTGAAAACTGGTGCTTGTCTTTTGGTATAGCCTTGTTTGAGATACTTTACACTCTAACATGATGCTACATGGCATTTCTGAGGAAGTCATAAAAAAATCTGTACAGGTTTCAGTGCAAGGCAAACTACAAAACTGGAAAATAAATTCTTTGACTCATCCAAATGATGAGCAGGCAGTGTCAGAAGATACTTGTTCCAAGGGATGTCACTGAAAAATTCACACAGAAAAATGATGCTGAAATGACTTTTTGTACATATTGAGCCATTTAAAAGCTTACTGCTGCAGAACCTGCTAGCAAACAGCACCAGATATTTTGGTATTATTAATACTACCTGTTCTACAGGGAAAACTCAGATTTTAAACGCTTGTAGCACTTCAGAAATAAAACCTGACAAAGTTGCAGTATTATTGAATAGCTCTGCTCAACTGAGATCACATAAGCTGTGAATATCTAAATACATCAAAGGGAAACAGGACTTTACTTTGAACGCCATGTGTCCAATGTGTTGCTGGTCATACTTCAGAGTATAAATTTCCAAACTTGTACATTCCAGATAAGGTTTATATTCTTCAGTAACCATATGCTCAGCTGAATCAAAACAAGAGATGGAGGGATCATTCAGATTACATCTGTAATGAGCAAGTACTTTTTTTCATAAAAGCAGACCAGTTCTTGATGTCTGATCACTGCCAAATCCTAAAACTTTCAAGTATTCTGATATTGAAAATACAGTCAGGAAGACTAATCACTAGACTTACAAGATATCTAAAAAAAATTAACCCTGAGCAGTAACTTCTTCAGCAAATGAACAACAGAAAGCCCATTAATTTTTCCTGTTAAACTTAGAGGGAAATTACTTTATCCAGCAGTGTATTTTTAAAGCAGGCAGGTACATGAAATAACAGTGGATTTCAGAGTTTTGCTGACTTTGCTCTTTTGGGCTTTGGTGGGGTCTTCATGCAAACATGTGTTTGGGCCAATTCCAAGGCTACCTTTCAGCTGTGAGGCTCGCAATACAGGGAAGGCATTCCAGACACCAAGTGTAACTCTCACCACAGAATAACCAGTTTTAGACACTTGATTCATATAATCTTTTCAGATTGTCCAACCCTTATTTTAAAGGTGACAGAAAACAGGATCAGAGGCCAGGAAATCAAAGTGTGAGGATCCTAACAGAAATGGGACCTGGGAACACACTGTGTCCAAAGGACAAAGGCTGTATGAAAACACCAGGAGCTGAGGAATGAGCAGGACATGCCTACACATGGTCAGAGCCACTGCTACAGCATTCTGGACTTACAGGCGGAACCACCTTGGCATGTACCATGCTCAGCTAAATCCAGACATCTTTGCACTAAAGCTTTTCTGTCAGCAGTCAAAACCTGGCATAAGATTAGCTGCTGGACTGCAGCAGCCGTGAGAGGCACGGCCACCAACAGCTGCAGCTCAGCAGCCTTTGGATCTGCCTCTTAGCTCCTCCACCTCAGATGCAAATCTCTAACTGCTGAGTGAGAGCAGTGGAAGCTACTTCTCTACCCCACTCCACTGAATGAAATATTTGCATTTCTGATGCCACATACAGGCTACCACAAGGCCTGTTTTTATAAATTCGGATCTAGTTGTGACGTTCACAGAGACACAGACATACATAGGCTGTGCTCCCCTGGGAGCAGGCAGGGCTGGTGAAGTGCAGCCCTAAATCCCCACCTGGGACAAAGACATTAAGCAAATCAGCCATTCACTATACAAAATGTTCAGGTTCAAAAATTTCCTATACACTTATCTAAAGGCAGAAAATTTAAAGAGATTAATTTTTTAACTACTATTTTTCATACCACATGAAGGCATATGGTCCTCTGATGGTCAAGAGAGAAGTTCTAAACCAGAACAAGTTTTCCTTTTCTTGAGGAAAACCTTATCTATGCCTCAGAACCATCCTGCTTCAGCTCATCACCCTAGGGATAGGATAACATTTAATGAACTACAGAACATTCAAACCAACCAGCCCAGGTGTCTTTGCACACCCTCGTAAGGAGGGACTGACAACTGTTCTGGGGAAGGCCTGGTTCCACCTTACACACTTCAGTAAAAATTAACAATTTTTTTTGTGCATGTGTGTGGGTTTTTTGTTTCCTTGTTTTTGTTGTTGTTTTGGAGCTTTTTGTTGTTTAGCACACAACAGACTTGGAAGGATAAGAAATTCAGGTAGGAGTTCAGTAGGAGTTCATACAACCAAGCAAACCAACCTTTAGAGTAAGAGCAAAGCAAACAATTCACCTGTCTTTTTCAAGATAGGACTGAGCAGCTACTTAATGTATCACAGAAGATGCTTTTGTAAGCAGCAAGTAGCTTTTTATTTGGCTACACTAGAATCTCAGCTTTCCTTTGGTTTGGATGGCTGCTTTTCCTGTATGCCTGAGCACATGGACCACTGCTCTCATCTCAGCCTGTAAGCACACATGTGCACTCAGATGCCAGACAGAGAAATGCATTAACTAACTCTAAAGCCATCCATGAATCAACTTGCCTTGCTGCTGCCTGAGGTGCACTTCCACTCAAATCTGCAACCAAATGAACAACTGGTAGACACTGTCTCTCCTCTCTACTGCATTAAGCCAGAGTGAAGCATACTACAGCACTGCAGGAAATTCAGATGTCACACTCATTGAGCAGCTGGCTGTCTTAGTTCCAAGTAAGTTAGCCAGCATTGCTCTTTGACTCTCCTCTCCAGATCATCTCTCATGAACTTCAAAACACATGAAAACACATTAAAACTAAAACAACTTTTTGCCAACTCAGATTTCTTGCCAGGGGCTCTTTGCTCTTGACAACACTTTCCCAATCCTGCTTTGGATCATCTGCCTGGAAGGTCTCTCTGCTTCGTTTAGTTTAATTATTCTGACCTAACTTCTTCAGAGTTTACAGCAGTCCACAAAAAGGCAGTCCTTTGAGTCCCCACTAGTTTGCTCAGTTTTAATCACCTCCATCAAGGCATCTCTAGAAAGACCCTACCTCTGCTCTCACATGTCAGGTCTCTGAGCCATGGGAGCAGTTGGTCCCCACCATCAAAGCCATGAATGACCATATTCTGCATTGCATTTAATCTGACAATTGTCTGTCCTCTCTTTACGCAAAGCTTCTCTCTTCTGTTGAAGTACACTACTATTTCTGCAGTCACTAGCTTCCCTACTGGCAGACAAGCACTGTCTAAAATCAGTTATATATTAGCCTGAACTTTATCCTGTGAGTTGTGAAATGGCTTATAAACATGTGCACTGAGCTGATATAATCTCATTAAAGAGAGATGATTACTCAGTCCCTGGCTTTGCAAGAGCACACATTTGAAGGTAGACTCAGACTAAAAGAAGAACATGAACTGATCCAGGGAATGATGTCTTTGATCTGAAAACCAGCTGCTATAGCAACAGATATAGCTTGATGGTTTCTTTCTTGATGGCTGAGACTCTGAAATATTATGTACACTGCTAGTAATTTGTCATTTAGAAATGCTCACTAGAAACTTAAACAACAGTACCTACTTAGCAAGTACTCCTGTTTACTAGATGAGATCTTGCTGATATATGGAAAACTGTTGAGTCTGTGTAATTTTGCCACTGCTGCCAAGTTGTTGTACCACTAGGAAATCAAGTCTGAGCCAGGGTATACCTGTGGTCTTGTGTCACATAAAAGTCAATCTCACTTGAATGCTTGAATGTATTCTCATATTAAATGCCTGCACCTTTGCTGCACTGTAAAGAGAAACAGCTAAGAGAGATTTTAGGTCAATAATGTATAATAATCTCACCTTTCTTCACTCAAACACATTCCAGCAACTATATTTTTTATTTAGGTCACGATCTGTAACTCCTGCTGTCAGCTCCTCATCCACAGGTTCCGCACTTTGGTAACAAGGAAAACAAAGCTCACAGTAGCAAACTCAAAGCTACAAGGAAGTCAGTTGTCACTTGTGCTCATCTGCATTTCCACAGATAGTGGCTCATTTAGCAGTGGGAATGTCTGGGTCTTACTATCAATTAAGTTTTGCCTACATCTTAATTATATAGGCTTCATTCAGATAAACTGAAGTAGTGAAGACCAAGCCTGTACCTCTCTAAAAAGCTGGTAATCTTTGAAGATGTGTTTCAGACTTTAAGAATGCTACTATTTCCAAAATTTAATCATATAAATGCTAATTAATTATCACCACTCTTTGCCACCAGCAGCCACTTCCAGTCAGAGACTTCTGTGCTGCAAGCATTGCAATGAGCAGTGCAAGGTCCAACAACTGCTAACCACCAGCAACATCCCTCAGGGATCAATACCAATTGCAACTAACACAACTCTTTACTACTGACAGTGACAAAAAAGAACCACAAGCTTGGTGTCCTCTGCAAACGCAGGGAAGCGTGGCCATTGCAGGACTGCAGCAAGACAAGGTGGTGGAGAATGGGCTGACAGGGACATATCTCATGGAGTCAACAACAGCAGCCACAAGCCCACTGGATGAAACAGCCCCGTGCAGCAGGAAAGCCTGGGTCTGAATGAAAAACAGCTTTCCAGGAATGACATTTAGGCTCTGGTGGGGAGAAAGCTGGTGGTGAGGCAGCCAACTGCACCCTGGGCTACAGCAGCAAGGCTGGAGCCCACTGGGCAAGGGGAGTGATCGTGCCCCTCCACCCGGCACCCATGTGAAGGTGCCTGCTTCAGCTTTCTGTCCTCACTTTGAGGGCCAGCAAAGCCTATTTGAGGTGGTGAGGGCCCTGGAGCACATAACACACAGAGGTTTCCACTGCCAATGAATCACAGAGTATCTCAAGTTGGAATGGACCCATGAGTTTTCATGATACATAACAACTTAATGAAGAATATTCTGAAAAATTAAAGCAAAGGAATGGTCTGCAGTGAAGTTCGAGGCTTCTGTCCTGTTAATAAGTTGCTGGTATTAGGAAGAGAGCTTAAATATTTTGGAACATTGTGGTTCTACCAATGAGCTGACAAATCCCTCACGAATCCTCCAAGTGCTGCTGAGACGCTGCTTGAACTCGGACACATTTGGTGCTGTGACCACTTTGCTGGGGAGCTGTTCCAGTGACTGACCACCCTGTCTCTGAAGAACCTTTTCCTAATGTCCAGTCTGAACTTTCCCTGGCACAGCTTCATTCCATTTCCTCATGTCCTCTCACCAGTCACCAGAGAGAGGAGATCAGCACCTGCCCCTCCATTGCCTTGCTTGAGGAAGTTGTAGGCTTGGATGAGGTCTCCTCAGAACTAAGCTGAACGAGCTGAGTGACCTCAGCTGCTTCTTTTAAGTCTTACCCTTGAGAGCTTCCATTCTCCTGGTTGCTCTCCTCTGGGAGGTCACACAATCTAAGAGTTTACTGTCCTTATCCTGAGGCACCCAAAAGCGCACACAGCGCTCAAGGTGTGACTGCACCAGTGCCATGTACAGTGGGACAAAAACAATTCCTGCCTGCTGCTGGACAGGTGGAGACTGTTACTTTTGCTGCTAACTACTGAACCACTACTACATTTTGGCACTTGAAACAACATTGAAGTTCAGTAAAAAACTTGTCCAATGATTCCCCAAAACACAAGTAAGCGGAAAAAATGAAATTCAGAGGTGCCATGCAGAGTTGCCAATAGCAATAACCACAAATTTAAATATAATTTTCATGAGAGCCAAGGACATGACAGTAACAGACAGCAAAATACATCTAATTACAAAAAAACTCACTGGACAATTCGCAGCACTACATTCCAGGTGCCGAACAATCTGGCTCCTCATAGTCCAAGTAATAACATATTTATAATTGGAACTTCCTTGCTGGAAATGGGTGAATTAATTTTGGCCACGAAAGTAAGAGAAGTTATTCCACAGTTACTGTTTTCTCACCTCACCCACAAACTTTGAGAACTTGACAGAGGGAACATGGGAATGCCCTTGCTTACAAAGCATTTGGAACTATAATAGAAAAGACTAATGCATAGCAACGGTACAGTGGAAGCTTCTACCTGTACCATCAGTTAGCTGACATCATGAAGTGCCATTCCTTAAAATAAATAATGAATTTAGTTAATAAGATTTTTAAGCCATTTTATCTAATTGGATTTTTTCCAAGTCACAGCTGCTTTTCATGCAATAATCAAAATCAACACCTGACCCAAATTTTGTAATACACTCTCAGGATACACACACAGATGCTTCCAGACCATTATCATATACCTGCAGTACTTCCCCACTACGTTAAGTGGGGAAAGGAGATGAGATAACACTGGAAGTGTTGTCATGAATTAATTTATTATTAATGAGGGTGTTAAGAATGCCTGGATCTACCCAGACAACCGAAGTGCCCGAGAGCTATAAAGACAGCAGGAGTTTCCTGCAGAGAAAAGTCTGCTCCACCTGAGGACCTCAATGCATTTTGACAGAAAAACCCGACTAAAAACCCTCACAAATGGAAGGTGATAATGGACATACATGTCTCCACTCTTTTGTACAGGGGGAAAGCCACATTGCTTGCCACAGCGATCAACTTTTCCACTCCAGAGCGAAACGGACAGGTCTGACACAAAAGTAAATTTCTAGTACTGCTCCCTTTACAACAAAGAGGAAGGCAAGCAACTAAGAAAAAGCCTAAACATGAGCTACAGATCGACTCTTTCAAGCCGCTTAGTAAACGTGAGGCACAGCCCACTATCAAAACAAGACATTTTAACTAAACCCACATGGCGTGCGTGTGCTCCTCCACCGAGCACACATGCCACCGTTTCTCTTTCCTAATTCCAGCAGAAAGGAAAACCGTCCAGTTCGGGGGCGGCTGGATGTGAAAAATCGCAAACTCACTGACATCTCCTCCCCGCGCCGAGGAGCCCGGGGGTGCCCGGGGCAGGGCCCCCTCGTGTCCCCGTTGCGGGCTGGGGCCGCGGTACCGCTGCTTTCGCCACCAAAGCGGGACCCGGCCTCGTGCCGGAGGCTCCCCGGGAGCGGCCCCTAGGCAGGAACCGCCGCGGCTCCAAATAGAGTTCCAGCCGAAATCCATCCTCGGCTCACCCCGACCCACCGACCGCCCCTCCCCGTTGCCTCGCCCCGGGGCTCCGGTGGATTCAAGCCACGTTTCAGAAGCGACGCCAGCTCGCCGCGGGAGACCCCCGTGCCGGGGCCGCGGGAGCGACCGGCACCGCCGCCCGGCTGCTGCAGCGGCTGCGGGAACAGGCAGGCTTCGCACCGGGCCAAAGAGCCCCGTGCTCCACGCCGCACAGCCCGGGGCAGACCTGGGCTATGGGTGAGCGGCGGACAGGGGCTCTCCGTGCCTCCGCAGCCGGGTGGGCAGCGCCCCGCGTCCCTCGGGCCGCTCACCTGCTGCTGGATCTTCCCGTCCTCGGTGACCACCCAGTGGGTAGTGGCAGCGGCGGGCCGCGTCCCCGAGGCCAGCAGCGAGCACAGGCCCAGGGCCCAGCCGGAGAAGACCCATACCCGCCCCAGCCCGCCCCGCCCGGACGCTCCAGCCGCCGCCATCTTCCCCAATCCCGGCCTGCTCGCACCCCCCGGAAGCGGAACGGCCGCCACCGCCATTTTGGGAGCGGGCGGTGCCGCGCGCTCGGCCCGGTGCAGCCGCGCCGGGGGGCGGGGC
>VWZV01002810.1:34973-143296 GCA_013397155.1 Irena cyanogastra | reverse complement strand
GCAGGGGCAGCAACTTGATGGTAATTTGAAGCTGATTTACTGCAGAGCAGCTGTGAGAGAGGAGAGGTCTTGCTGCCAAGCCAGCCAACTGTGGCAAAATCCCTTTCCTCAGATGAACGTGGTTCATTATAGCCTAATTGTAATATTAATGCACACCTCCACCCCAAAGTTACCTGCCTCCAAATTACAGCCAACTCTCACTGGGCATGAGCTCTATACTTTTACTGTATCTTTGAAAGTGAAGTGAGAGAATTTTACACCAGTCAGTAGCAAATATATGCATGACTAGAATTACGCAGGCTTCACCTAAATGTAAAGAAATAGTATAAAAGTAAGGCAAGGCTGGGAAGGGTGCCAAGCCCAACCGCCCTCTCCCAGGCTCACAGTGCCAGTCGTGGCCAGTGCTAGGCCTAGCCCTGTACTGCATGGGTTACTTGGGAAGGGTGGAGCTCTATGCCACACAGATGCACCTGTAGCAGGGCATCTCGCCCCTAGAAGAGCTTATCTGTTGCTTGTTAACTGGTGAAATAACTCAAACAGGACAAGCTGTCTTGTAGTAACTTAGTTTGGAGCCATGGGATCAACACTCCAGGCTGACAATGAACACCTTACTGTGGAAGTGAGACCTGGAAAGATAAGCTGGATTTCTCACTGACAGGCAGCTCACTTTACATAAAAGCTATAAAAGTTACACCAAACTTTCACAAAGCAGAAATCTTCTGCCCATTCCCTGTAAATGTGTGAAGTTTCTCTCCAGAGCAGGGATGGCTGCTTTGCAGTTACTCCTCTGGACAGTGAGTGAAAGGACTCTGTGTACACTATTGTCATTCTGGTGCTAAGTTCCATTTGACTCCTAATCAATACTCTTTTCTTTTGCTAGCTTTAAAATAGGTACCTTGATATCATGCACTTTTATGTAATCTAGTAGTAGTTCTTCTTTGTTTATACCGTGTAGTAAACACCTTTTGTCTGTTATCTCCTGTTAAATAAATAATGGATTTTATAAATTGACCCGATTAGCCATCCGCAGAACTTGCGGGCCAGAGTGCTTTCTTAAATTTAAGCTGTTGCCAAAAATCTGAGGCTAAGGCAGGGCTTGCTTGAAGCTCCCACTTGTTTCATGACATTTTTGGCATAGCTGAAGACAGGATGGCAAACAATTTAGAGAAACAGACAAAAGGCTTAGCAGATTACCTGTGAAGGCACAATTTTCATATTGAAACTGACGATCCTTGGCCAGTAGATAACTGGTATGAGTGGGAAAAAAGTAGGAGAAAACAGATGAAAAGTGGGGATTGCTGAAAGATAAAAAAGGAGAAAGTATTACTTGTAATGCCCTGGCACTATGTTTAAAATCTGCACTGCAATGGAGGGAACAGATGATAAAATGGTAATTTAAGAAATGAAATAAAGGAAAGAAATTGAATTGGTATTGTAAAATTGTCTCTACAATACCAAAATGACAACTTGGAACAGTTAAAAGAAGCCAAGGGAAAGACAAAAACCTGAGAAGAAAATTTAAAATGGACATTACTAAAAAAATCCAGAGATGATCATAACCCAGGAGCCGGATTTTGGGATGTTTTATGGAATTGTCTGAGTAGCTCTTACATTTACATAGTCTGTTCATGGCAGGTCCAGCCTGTGCTTCAACTCAGTGCCACTCTGAGTCCTCAGTCTGCAGAGAAATGAACATTTTGGAAAGTTCTTACAGCTCTATTTAATGCTTTAAGGATTAGGATGATTTCTGGAAGCATGCTGTCCATCCAGACCTGTTTCCTTCCCTCTCCCTGTCACACTGTACCTGCAGCAAGGCTGAAGTGAGACCAGGATCTGTAAAATATGACTATCCATGTCTTCCTGAAGCTGAAGCCATTTGCTATTAATGCTGATGGAGTGTGAGGTGCTAAAGACTGAAAACTCCTTCTTGTCCCCCTGAATTCCAGGACACCGTGTCTATAAGAAGGTCCTTTCTTTGTGGCACCTTAGGGATACCTCCCAAGGCAGCAGGCAGAGGAACCTGTTATGTGTCAGCATGGGAGCTGTCAGGACAGACTGAGCACAGCTGGAGGTGTTGGGAAGAGGTCGTTCTTTGGGCTATAGCCGCAGGTTAGGTCAGTGTGGCTCCTTGTGAACATTTCCATCGGACTGTATACTTTGTGTTTTCCAGAATTCCACCATGGACATAGTGCTGTAAAATCTTGGTGGCCACAGTTCTGAACTTGGTGAATTTGAAGTAAAGTTGAAGGGTTTATCCACTAAGAGAAGTAGTGATTTCTAAATTAAAGCAGAGTGGTATTCCACACTAGTGACTTGGGATTGGTGCTAGCTAACCTGTGCCAGATTTCCACTTGGAGACCTACCCAGTGAGGCCACTGCTTTGTGTGGAGGAGAAAACCCCAAAGATTCCAGGGTCCAGACTGCTAAACTGCAAGTGAACCTCTGGGTCTGTGGTGCCTACCAGGAAAAGAAGTATTAGCCAGTCTCTAAGGACTTGTCTGTGTTCCAGGTAAGCACTCATCTATGGAAATGCCTTTGCTTTAAGTAACCTAGGGATATATGCAGCCAGTATATAACCACATGTATTTCTGTTCTCAGCCGAATCAAGCTAGAGACTTTTTATTACTTTCCCCCCTGGGAACTTTCTTTGCTCAGGATTTTCCTGGGAGGCATCTGTACCATGCCTGTATAATGTAATTAAATGCATTTGCTGTGCATCCATATAGATGGGCTGCAAGCACAGGGGAAAAAAGTCTCACTTTAGAACAGTGCTTAAAATGAAATTTCCTTCTATTATTATCACACATTTGTTAGTACATAAAATATATTTAATGAAAACCAAACCATCAAACAGTAAGTAGATTGATGAAGTTCAATGCAGCATCATTGTGCCCTGGCTGCAGCAGACACCTGACTGCACATGCGAATGGAACATGTTTCCAGGGACCAGTTAGTGCTGTAGATACCAAATGCTGTCAGAGCTCAAAATCTAAGCTCTCAAAAGATAGACCTGAAGAATCTGGAGGAAAAGAAACTGCTATCTGATTCCCTCAGCTTCAGGAAGCCACAGTGGCAGATGGCAATGTGCAGTCAGTTGGCTCCAAGATCTTTAACTCACATGGCCAACAGTTACTGCAGAAAGAGAAATAAAAATCAATCAAGGAAGCAGTTCACAAATAGAAGTCTTCACGCATGGTTCCATGCAATTTTCTTTATGTTGTTCCTTCCAAACCTTCTGTTTGTGAAGGTCTCATTCATTCAGGTTGCTTTTTTCTCTGGAATTTCATCTGCATGTCTTGCATGAAGTTTCTGAAGGCTGGTTCTTCATGACTCTCCTCAGTCACTGGGGGAAGAAACAACAGTTCAGCACTATTCTACTTTTGTTACTGACAAAAACTTGTAGGAGCGGGAGGAGGTTGGACAGTCGGGACAGACGGAGACAGAGATCTCTGAATCCAGGTCCTGGAATTTGCAGTTTATTTCGAAAGGCGTGGGTGCAGGGGCCCCGCTCGGAGCTGCCAGCCGCAGCTCGGAGCAGGCCCCAAGAAGAGAGAGAGAGAGATAAGATGAGAGGAGGAAGAGCAGGAAGAAGACAAAGAAAGAAGGAGAGCAAAAAGAGAGATCGAGGTTCCCGTTACAACGCAATAAATCCTCTTCTGCGCTGAATATTCTAATTCTCATTAACCAATCTAATCCTAAAGCATTTACATATAGCCTGTAAGAACCCATACATTACCATAATATGTTTACATTTTAAACCCTTAAACTACTCTTTAGGCCCCTCCGGCCAGGGTAGTAGGGTCTGCTCTGACCCTTGGACCTGTCTGCAGACAGAGGATATTGTGAAATCAAAAAGGGGATTACTTTCAGCTGGCCATACCATTGTTTTCTAGTTGTTCAGTAACTAAGACTTGGTATGTCAAAGCTTGCTTTCATTTCAATCTCGCTTATAGTTTCCATATTCTCAAAATCTTTTGCCAGGCAACCATATTTATAAGGCTTTCCTGTTTCATCTTCCCCAACAAAAACTAGAGTAAGGATAGTCAGAACAACATAGAACGTCTGTTGGATCTTCAACTACATTACAGGGCAAAGGAAACAAGTAATCCTAAACATCGATGGAACAGGAAAAGAATGAAGATTAAGTCTGTGAGCTATAAAAGAGAAAAATCACCCTCTAAGAACTTAGAGGATTGCTCCAAGACCACAGCCACAGCAAAAGCAAAGACAGCCAGAGGCAGAAACTGTAAGGTCAGAGAGATCATAGAACAGCTGTGCATCAATCAGGTTCAGAGGTCACTGCGTGCCTCAAGCCTAAGGAGTTCTCCAGTTTATGTTTGTTATACACCTATCAATTACTTTAATAGAAAACTTACAATTGAACTCTCACAAAAGTTGGAGAGTGATAGCACTGACCAAACATTGCAGCTGGGCTTCTGCTATGGATTCTGACACGTGTTTAGGTGACTGCTTGTTTTCTAGGCTCTCTTTACATCCATCCAGGTAATGAAATACAGAGGTGATTTCCTGACTAGATGGGCAGCTTTCAGGCCTCACTGCCTTACCTTCATGGTCAATGTCGTCAGTATCACTCTCCCTCTCTTCTTCCTCTTCATTGAGAGCTCCTCGTGTTAGGATTAGCTCGGAGGGACCCATTGCAGAAGCATCATCAGGTCCTTGAAGGGAAAAGAAATGGTTGTACACAAACCAGCTTGCTAAAGATAAGGTATTGTTAACACTGACAACTTTTATCTGCACATAAACACAACAGTTAACGCCTGCTCCGAAAGGACAGAAAACTGCTTGTGTATCCCAAAGACACAGAACATACTTCATCAGCACATACCAAGGAACAGTGCAGCCAACAGCACCAGCCTTCCCGTATTCTAATCTGTTTCACCTTTTCTAAAGTACTTCATTATCTTTACTATGTCTGCTGCTTGAGCTCACAGCAGGGTTTCCCACGCCTGTGACTCACACAGGAAGAGCTAAGTGTGGCCAATCCCACAGGAACTAAAGCCCCACTCCTCTAACATGGAGCTGCTTTCACACTTTTGCTGTGGGAACAGAGAAGCACTTCTCAAGGCAAACTCTTCGGAACACTTCTGCAGTGAACTTAATCTTCCTGGTGAGGTACCTGCCAGTGTGCTGCCCTGCACACACACACTGCCCATGTCCTTCCACAAGTGCTCCAACTGCTCTTTCTTTTGTTTCTCTTGAGCTTCCTCCTGTAGATAAAGAGTTACATGTGGATTCTGAGAACACTTACAATATCAGTAGAAAAGTAACCTCACTCAAACGCAGCAGTCTGTCCCCCAGCCAGAGTTCAAGTCACTAAGCAGATCTTACATTACAACTAAGGTTACACAGAATTTTTGATCAAACATGGACAGCAACCTCCAGTATGGCAGACATTTTCAGAAGCATCAGGAAGCCAGACTCAGTGCAGCTGTGCCTGCAGAGAAGTGTCCTTTGGACAGTCAGGACTCAAGGTGAGCACAGCTACTGATTTTGGCACTGCAAATCAGTCTCTGTTACTGTTGAAGTCAAACTAGTACACTTCATTGGTACACGAAGACACAAGGATAGCCTCAACAAATCACTCGAGAATTTATTTTCAAGAACTCTCTATCCTTCCGAATGGAAGATACAAAACGATTTCCCAACCATTTTCTCACAATTAGCTTAAATACTAGCACTAAAGCAGCAAACAATATGTGTTTTATAAAACATCTTTATTCTTGTAAAGATATGCTCCACCACATCTAGGAAAAAAAAGGCAGATAGCAGACTTCTTCAGGACAGTTTTCCCACACCGAGTATGACTAGTAAATGAAATGTAAGACCCGCTCAACATAAATTGTGTGCATAAAAGTGACCTCAAGATACACTCTCCAGGTGCACAATAGCTAAAAACACTTACCAGTGTTTTTTTCAGGCGCTCATACTCTGGACGATACTCTCTGAAAAGATGGAGTGCATTCAGTTTGAATCAACACATGATTTATATTAAGTAAGGATCATCTCAGAGGCTTCCTTCTACCCCAAAAAAAGATTTCGCTAGGCTTTCATGTTTGAGACATTTCAGAAGGACTAACAGTACTTTTCACCCAGATTTGGATTCTGAAACCGATGGATGCAAAATAAGTGAACATACTTCATTGAAACAGCAAGAGTTCAAACCTTGATTGCTGTATAGAATTAGAGAAAAAATATTACTTCACAGATTTGATGGCACAGATAGCTTTTGCTTTTTCACTGAACAGCAAATACAAAAATTCACCTCTGAATAGTTCCTTTACACTGCCCCTTCTTATGCTGAGGCTTGAAGTTTATTAGAAACCCTAAACCACCTCGGCTAAGGAAGGTGTAAAGTCCTTCAAATCAAAGGAGTTACAAATCAATACCTTCAGTATTGATTGACTATCGCCTTACCTCTCATACTCATCTACAGCTTTAGAAAGCTGGATAAAAAACTCATCCAGTCCTGTGCCGAGCACTGCAGAAACACCAACCACCTGCAAAAGAAACCACACACCAGAACTGGAGAGTAACTGAACCAATTTCTAACAAAAAACCAAAAAACTAACAAATAATTACTTGTGTAAACCTAACAACAGTCATTTAATCAGCACAGTGGCATAGGAATGTGCAGTAACACTTCTGCTTCTATCCATCCTGCTTTCAAACTCCTTGTCCACTTGCTGTTCATGTTTGTTACCTCTGTCTTTTGGCTGTTGCTGATTTTCTGTTTGGTGAGTTGTTGCAGTATTTTCAGGGGGGTGTTCCTTTGGGGAAGGGGGTTTGTTTTTTTAACAAGTTGGGCATTTCAAGAGAAAGTCAGGTCTTTCTGTTGCTTACTTCATTACTGTTAGTAATCCAATCTGCACCTAGGGTTATAAGTAGTTAGTATGCATCAGTGTACTAGAATTAGACAGCAAAATAGACAACAACTGACCTTCTGGCTCTGAAATTATGTCTAATACTCTGTATTTAGCCACATCACATTCGGCCATGCAGTCCAACCCCAGAACAGCAAGAGATGGAGAATTCAATCAGTTGCTGCAGCAATATATTCAACATGCACACCTCCTTCCTAATTTGAACTTGTCTATCATTACACTTCTGGCCATTTGTTCTGTCTGTATTAAATCAATTACCTAAAAATACATTTCATTAGCACTATTACTAGCCAGAATCGATCAGCTTCTAACAAAAATTCTTCCTCTTTTTCAAAAGCAAGACGGTCTCAACTACTCACTAACAAATGGAAGACTTTTTGCAATACAGCCTTGCACTTGGTCATTAATACAGCAAACATGAGACAGCTCTCCAAAGAATTTTAAGTATTAATATATGCTGACATATGTTAATATTTATACTTTCCCTGCATTTAAGTACAAGCTGCAGTCTATGCTACAATCATCATAAGACCTGCTCTCCAATCCAGTGTTCTGACATGCAGAGAAATATGACCTAATTAACAAATAAGGAACAGCAAGAACTTTAATTCTGTATATGGCACCACTACAATCCCTTCTGAAATTCTGTATATTGTTCCACACAGAACACGTACATTACATCTGGCTGCATGATCATTATCTATCTGAATGGAATCACTTATTTTCATTGTCTTTCTTTTAATACCCATAAAGCCAAGAAGGCTTGCTTTTTCTTTTTAGTAAAAGCTAATGACAAACACAACTAGCTGAGACCTTGAGCACAGACTAAGGGAACAGTAGCAGCCTCTAATGCACAGGGTTTCCTGAGGAACTGGATTACTTTGTCTTCTCAAAACCTGGTTAAGAGAGAAAAAACCCAAACTTCTTCTTGCCCAAGCAATAGGGGGGGGCAGGAGGGAGAGGATGTTTGTTTGGGTTTGAGATTCTTTCCCTTCTTCCTGCGTACTAAATTGCACAACTGTACTAGACACTTTCTGAACAAGGAAAATTACCTCAGACAGGAAATGCTGCAATAAAGAATGCTGCCTCTTACCAGCCTACCTTTCCTTTCCTCTCATGATTAATGACAATTCAATATTAAATTATTCAGGGCTGCCACTCAGTGTGACAAGTTACCAAAGTTACTGTGTTCAAATTAGCAACTCCTCAACATGGCTCATCAACAGATTACAGCTCAAAAGGGCAGTGCAAAGACCCTTTACAGAAGGACAGAATGGTTAGGATTGGATGATACCTCTGGAGATCATCTAGTCCAATTCCTCTGCTCAAAAAGCAGAATCAACTAGAACAGGTTGCTCATGACTTTGTCTGTCTTCAAGGACGGAGACTTCACAATTTCTCTGGAACATCTGTTCCAGTGCTCAATCAGTAAAAATGAAGTAATTTTTTTCTTCTTCCGCTTAAGCATAGTTTCCTGTATTTCACTTTGTGTCTATTGCCTCTTTTCCTTTCCCTGAGCACCAGTGAACAGAGTCTGCCTTTTGCCTTCCTTACACTCTACTCCCATCCTACATCAAAAACATTATTCTTGAGCTCTCTCTTCTCCAGGCTTTTATGAGAGGTAATAAACAAAAAGACGATTCTTACCTTCAGTGAACTGTAAAATTCATCCAACACTAAACTCATAGAACGAGTCAGGTTACTGACATAGGAGGTCTCTTGATTCAGGGCATCCTGAAAAGTCTCAAAGTCCTGCATCCATTCCACTGCGAAACTGTGGTCAATTATGTCGGTCTGGAAGGAGAAGGGAAAATATTCAGAAGTAATAATCTTAGCCGTAGGCTGTTAAGTGGACAAATAAAAAAGCATCCATGTTAAGCTCATTTTCAAAATGTTAATCTTTTCAAAATACCCAGCCCTGGTCTGAAGTTTCACAAGTTCTGTTTTTATCAAATCAACTACATGAATATCTGGAAAGAAGACAAACAACCACTCAGGTTTAAGAAGTCAACGACTGTTTAAGGAAACAATCGCAGGTCTAAAGCCTTCTATGATTTACTGCAAAGGAGCATTCAGAAATTGCATACTGTACATAAAGTTTAAGTGTAAATAGCAGATGGTATGATTGGGGCCAAACAAGAGCAGCCCCCGCTGAAATCCCAAGCTTTCCTGATTGCCTGGGAGCTGGGGGAGCAAGTGCCTCTTCCACGCTGGGCAGCCGCTCAAGGATGGGGTCTCTATAAACGTGAGCTGTGCTCCGACCCAAAGAAGTTACAACCCAAACCCAGTGCAAGACCATGCACACAAACAGGTGAGGTGGTTCCACAATTTTATATGGATTCATATGCAAACAGTCTATTAAAAAGTTTCATCAACATCTTACCACAGGCATATGCAGTCAACACAATACAAGGTGCCTAAAACTCTGTTATGTTTCATTTCCCTGCACCAATGGGAAGGGGAAAGATGAAGTATTACTTGCCTAGCATTACTCGCAAGATTTGAGACAGAACTGAATCCACCAAGGGCCAAAGCCTGAGTACTTTGAATTCTATAAATAAAATAAAATCACCTCTACAAATTGCTTTTTTTCCCCTCTGCAAATCTTAAAATTCTAAAATCTGTCACGGCACATCTATAAGTTGCCCAGGATTCTTCCATTCTTATCAAAAATCAATTTTAAAAAATTGAATTTAATTACATGTTGTTAAAAATTCTTAAAACGCTGCTGCCTTTACTCTTTAGCAAAGGCAAACATTAAATTAAAATGAGGTTTGAAGTTATGAATCCTAAGCCTCAGGCCTACTTTTCCTTACATAGAAAGATCAAGTCTCACCTTTAGTCTTTCCAAAGGGTATTTTCTTAAGACAGAATGATTTTCTGTCTTAAGGCTACTTCGTGCCTTTTTTCTATGGAAAAAACCCCAAAAACTTAGTAGCTTATTCTAAAATTACTGTCTAGACTTTGAGAGAAAACAGAATACAAAACCCCGCTCAGTAAGCAAGCAGGTATCAGAACATGGTTTAAGTCACTGGTCAGACAGTGGAGCTGGGGCCCAGCAGACATCAATACTAAAATGGCACAGTAAAGGCACGGGGTCTGGAAGTGTGTTTGTGCAGAGAGCTTGCTGTGCTGGGGATACAAATACAAATGATGTCTGTGGGGAGCAGCACTCACACCAAAAATCTGATGGGATTCTTTAATATCTGAAATGATTATGTTTAAAGAGACAGCTGTTAAAAGCTCTCCTTTAAGACTGCAAGTGCATTACATGACAGTGGATGTATATGTTTAGGCTAGCTTCTGCCTCCCAGCAAACACAGGATCAAACATCTGTTGCTGAGTTTTGCCTGGTGCAGTATGTGGCACTCCTTCCTCAAAACATGCAGGTGTTACACCACTCCCACTGTGGGTCATTAGCCTACTGCTGAGTAGAAGCAATAACGAAGATAAATGTTATGTGGAAAAGAGGGTGTGTAAGAGCAGGCTCCCTAACGACCTCCCCCTCACCTTACAGGGTTAAGTTTCCCTATAGCCCAGCCTCAAGGTCCAAAACGTGTTTCCAAGTGTTGGTGCTCCTTTGGGTGCAACTGCCCATCCTGATTATGCTTGTGCATTTGGATACCAGATTAAAGACCCCTTTTAGATTTGGTTGTCAGCCTGCAGCCCCCTCCCAGTCTCTCTTTTCTAGAAAAACCTATTACTGTGGTAAAACAAAGACACCACACCAAAGAAGCTAAGCAGAACAACGTCCAACTAGGAAATGGAAAGCAGAGCTTTAACTTACTTTGTTCATAACTACGATGAAAGGTAGCTTTGTTTTGTACAGGATACTGGGCAGGGAGACACAAAATGAAAGTTTGACATTAATTTAAAACTCACTAGAATAGAAAGCATGTTAAGCATAAGGCAGACAAGACTTATGCAAAACGGAATACATTTGACATCAAAAGAAAATTATTTTCCTCTGCACCAATCAGAAGGTCCCAGGTCCTGCTTTCAATCATTGAACAAAATTTGCCTCCCCAAGACGTAAGCACATATCTGTGGGACAGAAAATCTCTGACACACCCAGTTGATTTTGGTTACCATTTTCTGTGACTCTCAGATCCCAGTTTTTAACTACCTTTGCACTTTGCATTTGACTCAGACCTCAGGTACTGAAAGATTGTGAACTGAGCAATGAATTCAAATAACACAGAACATCTATAAGGAAAAACTGCCTCGACACAAGAGCTTACACATTCATTTCACTGTGTATGTGCTATCACCTTTTGCTGAAACTACTGTCAGAAAATGCAGCATGCAGTAAGACATATTCTGCACACTATTACAGTGATACAGCTCCTGATCTTGATACAAGGATTGCAAGGGTTTTTGAAAACCTTTTACCAACATTTACCATGAATAATGACAGCTCTAGCTATGCTGATCATTCTACAGGTATTTAGTCCCCGATTTAACATGAAAGAAAAGAGATAAATTCATGTATGAGAAATAATACAATAAATCAAGAACTCCTTGCTATGCTGAACTCAAATCAAATCTTGAAGAATCTCTTGAAGTATCAATAACGTTAAAAAACAGAATAAGAAACTATGTGTTTACAAGAAGGAACGTAAACTAGACTATCTTGATACATCTTAGATAAATGGGTTTATAAGCAACAGGCAACGTTAAATCTATTGTAACCAGCATTCATCAGACGAAGGTCTCACGGATTATTTAATGCTTTCTATGGGAGTTTTGAGCCAATGACTTCCGTATGTCCATTGGCACCTAAATTACTCTGCTTTTTCAAAGAGAAAATCACTGATAACCAAGCCAGTAGATTAAGTGGATATGAGACACCCAAGTGCAAAACTAACCAGAGCCTGGGCTGCACCAAAAGCAGCATGGGCAGCAGGGTGAGGAAGGTGAGTCCTCCTTTCCACTCTGTTCTCATCCCACCTGGAGCACTTAATCCAGCTCTGGAAATCATGGTACAAGAAAGACGTGGAGCAGTAAACTGGGCCACAGGAGGCCACGTAAACCATTAGAGGACTGGAAGGACTCTCCTATGGACACAGGCCAGAGAGTTGGGATTGTTCAGCCTGAAGAAGGCTTCAGGGAAGCTTTACTGCAGCTTTTCAGTATACAAAGACGTTTGTAAGAAAAATGGAGAGTGATTTTTTACCAAGGCTTGTAGTGACAGGACAAGGGATAATGGTTTTAAGCTGAAAGGGACATGCTGACAAAAATTTTCTCTCTCAGCAGAGAGATATTGGAGCACACCGCACAGGGAAGCTGTGGTTGCCCCATCCCTGAAAGTGTTCAAGGCCAGGTTGGACAGCACTTGGACCAACGTGGTCCAGTGGAAGGTGTCCCTGCTCACAGAAGAGAGCATGGACTAGATGGCCTTTAAAGGTCCCTTTAAACCCAAACTACTCCATGATTCCCCTTAAAAGTAACTATTAAAGAGACACAGCAGCTGAAGCAAATGGGCTGCATTTACAGCTTTTCTTACCTGCAGGCATACAGCATGTTGGACATAAAAGTGATAGGGTTAGTACTGCGGGAGGTGTCCATCACATAGACAACAACCGAAGGAAAAGAGGAAGCCTGGGAACACAATGTAAAGGACAGTTTAATTAGAAGCTCGCTGCTCAACAGCCAGGTCATTCACATAGCTTCACTGTCCAGTCATGTCAAAAGCACTTACCAAGGCCTCAGTTATGATGGTTCCTGATGCTGACCAAGTGAACACCTCAATTTGCCCTGGTGTGTCAATAATAACATACCTGGTAAGAAGTTACCCACAAACAACAATAAGGGAAAATTAGTTAAACACAAAGTCCTGTTCTGGCTAGATTATTACCAGCATACAATGGCAAATGACATGATTATTCTATAACAGATGAGAAAAGCTTCTCCCAAACACTAATGAGATTTATGGCCATGTCTGAGAATCTCCTGAGTGAATTTTGTAACTAAGAAGCATGTATTCTCATGAGTTGAAGGCATCAATTTCACAGCCAGTTAGCAGTGCAAAATCTTCAGAAAAAGAATTAATTGCTGCCTATTTGAACAGTGTGTGAGAGAAAATGACAGTCTAACAGAAGACAAGAAAAGCAGGACTGTAATAAGCAGGCTTTATTTTTATGTATGTAAAGAAAATCTAGTTTACCCATTCTATGTCCTTTTCCACATAAAATTTATACCAAGGCTGCAAAAACCAACTAGAAAACATTCAGAGAAGCTTTTTATAATTTTGCAATTTTCCCACAATGATCCCAGAAAAGCACAACTCAGTAGAATGTACTCACTTGGATGCATTTTGTCTTTTTTCGATAAACTTCATCACCTGATGGAAAAGGCAGAAGTATATTTTGTATTTAGGCTCACAATAGGAAACTTTCATTTTCATTTCATAGCAGAAACTACATTAACTTGCACAGCTGCAGGTGAATATCAAAAGGTTTAAGTCTTTATGCTTTTCAGAGTGTGAAAATGCCCTACTGAGGAGGGGTGAAAAATGCTCAGACCCTGCATAGGTCAAAGACAACCTTGATTTTGTGTGTGCTCTAGTACCTGGCTAAAGAAATTAGTACCTGACAAAAGGCAGCTGTTCCCTGCCTTTTCACCAAAAGATTGTCTCAATATCTGACATCAGTTCCCACCCCAGAGCTGATTTAGGAGGGCTGTCAATTACCAAATAACCCCAGGAAAATTTAACAGGTTTCCAGAAGTGAGCTTCCCTACTTCAAAACCAGAACACCCACATGAAAGATTTTACAGGAAACATGGTGCAACAACAGTCCTATACAAAGACTGAAGAATGCTCTGTACCTGTGGCTTCTTAATTTTACTTAAAACAAGCTGAAAAACTGAAATCTCTCATATGAAAGCTAATGTGCTGTGAAAGCATTGTAGAACACATGGTTCTGTATGGAGAATAACTCCCCAGAAATATTACAAGGCTAATCAAACACAGTGCCCTCTGAGACTCAACACACACAAGGCCCCTCGTGTCCAGCACACATCGTGGGAACAGCACACAGAAACAACTTCGCACCTGGTCAAATCTTGTGGCAAAGAGGTTGAGAGAGGTCACTATGCCGCCGTTTGGCCCCAGCCCGTAACTGATGCTTCATTTAGGAAAGCAGATGGTTACACACACTCCAGAGGGTGTCTCTGTCAACTCTGACAACAGATGCACACTGGATATCTTGAGATCAAGAGACAATAGCCCTAATATACAATTAATACACGTCTGTAAGTCATTCAGCAGGGTAACAAATACCCTCCTACACAAACACATGTGACTGACAGAAGGAAGAGGGGCTACCTGGCTTCTTCTTGCCATTTTTGCTCTAACTGCACAAGAACCAGTGCTGCCTCATAACATACTGTTTTCTCTATCACTACTCTCAGTACCCAAACATCCTCCTTGGGCCCTTATTAACAAGGCACAGAAACTCCAGTACTGGCTAACAGATGCAGTGAAGCAAATAATGCGCTTACGTATCAATTTGAAACTCATATTTAGGATGTTTTGCTGGTAACCCCAAATCAAACAACCGGTAAAATCAAGAATCCTATCCCCTACCACCTTTATTCTTGTCTAAAATATTAAATTTAAGAGTCATACTTGCAAGTCAAAACCAAAGACTGTGTCTTGCCTCCATCTGCACAAGCTATTACATAAGAGATCAAAGACCTCCACAGCCCTCTGGAAGTGCAGCCACTTTAGCATAATGCTACTGTACTACAGTCAGTAACACTGCGAGCAAGAATAAACAATCCCACGTCTCTGAGATTCAGAGAGACCACAGTGCTTTAATTATGGTCAGATGCAGAAATAGTTTTCTCCATCTACTACAGGTAAGTAGGAATTTCCATATTTGTTTATGACAAATAAAATTAGACTAGTTAAAACATGGGGGAAAGGCTGTTGGCTTCCACAAAAACAAAACAACAAAAAAAAACAGAACAGAAAAAACCCCAACAAAACAACCAAAAAAACCAAACAAACACAAAATAACCAACAAAAAAAAACCCAAAAAACCCCCAAGAAGATACAAGTTCTTTCAAACAGCAACTGAAAAAAAATGAAAAAAGAAAAAAACCTATGTGGGCAGAGTCCCTATTGCTTGTAAAAATTTACTGTTAGGCAGAACAATTTTTAGCACAGAAGAAAATTATCTAAGTACCAAATCTTGTAGAACACACATTCTTAATACCACATGCAAGAAATACACAGTCAAAACCTCTTGATCTTCATGCAACACTCTCCACTACTGCGATCCCCCTCACTTCCTGCCCCTTCATCACAGTGTGCACGTGACAGATTCTTTTCAAAAAATTGACATTTCAAATATCATTATTTAGACAAGAAAAGGATACTGTTTCATGACTTCTTTGTACTTCACAGTGTCCCTGATATCTAGGGGAGAAAGACACATAAGCAGTTTTCCAATCCCCAACTGGTCCACCATCAGCTAAGAAAGCATATCTCCCTATCTGTCTGTGTTCCCAGAGATCCAGCACTGGAACAGATGCTCCAGCCATCCCTCTGATAGCAACGAAACAACCTGGGTACCCACACTGTATTTCCGATCCTTTGGAAAGGCTGGCTGGCATCCTTCACAGAGTGTAAGAGACAGGATTGTCACAAAACTAGGGACTGGTACGCTCTCTGGAACAGCTGAACATAAGATCTGTTCTATTGCTAAAATGTTTTCTCTAAAATTCGTGTCTTTTAAAGTGCTTTAAAGATCTTTGTTGATAGCATATGTGTATGTAGGGAACCAGATCAAATCTGCTAATCCTTTCATTACTGACAAAAAAGAAAATTCCTCCAGAATCCAAACACCTCCAATCACACCCGATGACATTAAAAATGTAAAAACACATTAGAAGAATGGCTTTGGTTCTAAAAATACCCATTGTTTGGAGAAAAGACCTACAATTTTTAAAATAGCCTCCACGTTCTTCTTTTGTTAGAACTTGGACTCTCTTAAGGGAATAGAGCAGCCCAGTTGTATTCTCTCACGTGTTCGCTTCCGCGGAACATATGAGAAGCACTCTCCGCAAGGCGGTTCTGTCTCCGCTGAAGGCCCTACGCGCGTACCTGCTTTCTGCTGGCGGACCCCAGGCCGCTCCTCCGGCCCGGGCCCACCCGTCCCGCGCGGCGCGGCACTCACCGATGTTGGCGGGGAAAGGCAGGCTGTGCACGGCAGGGTCCAGGTTGATCACGTATGGAGGGCAGCGCTGCCCGTGCAGGTGGGCGGCCAGGCGCTGCGGAAACACGGGGAGGCGTCAGGCCCCGCCGGGCACGGCCGTAGCCCCGGGGGCAGCCGGCGACTCCNGGTGGCCGCGCCGCCGGGGCCGGCCGGAAGCGGCGGACGGGACCGCGCGGGCGGGCGCGGCGCTGACGTGGCGGCGGCACCGGCACCATGCGGGGCGGCGGCGGTGGCTCGGTGAGTGTCTGCGGTCTTTTCACCGATGCCACCGGCGGCTGCCCCGGAGAGCCTAGCCGGTCCGCGGGTCACCGCGAGATGGGCTCCGACGTCGGGATCGCGGGAGCGAGCCGGCTTCCCCGGGACCGCCGGCGGGGCTGTGCAGCCTGGCCCGGCGCGGTGAGCGGCCCCGAACGGGCGGCGAGCGGGACTTTCTCCGGGCTCCCGGGGAGCAGCGGCGGGAAGCGCCCCTCGCCGCCCGAAGGCCAGGCCGTCCCCAGAGGCCTCGGGGCGGGCCCGGTTTTGTTCGGCCCGGAGCCGGGCAGGAAGCCGGAGCAGGGCGCTGCTGGCGCCGGTAGTGCGGTTTGTCCGAAATGCCTTCGTTGCAGGAGGATGTAGTTGATGGAGTGTGCGGGTAGGAACGGGAACGCGGGGCTGGAACAGGGAGTTCCCCAAAGGATGCCTAGCTCTCCCCCTCCTCGCGGCGAGAGTCGGGGCCCGCAGGACGCCCGGTGTCCCTACCGGCACCTTCATCACCTCCGGCTTCATAGCAGCCTCCTCACCTCGGGCTGTTTCTGTGCTGTGCTTCCGCCCCATCTTGCCGGGCTGGGTGCTTAAGCAGCCGTGTGCAGCTCGCCGGAACGGCCCGCAGTCCACGGGCAGACGGAATTCACCACTCTCCGTCTCTTCAGGCTTTCGGCTGCTGTTTCGCTTTTTCTCACCTGTGCAAGGAAGGTGACTTTTTTGTTTTCCTTATGTTCAGCCGTTGGGCGTTCCTGCATACACTAGGTCTCTGTTCTTTAAGTAGAAGTAAACCGTATAAATGAAGAAACACACAGAACTTTAACACCAGTTTCTGTAGATGTTTCCTTCATAATTGCTGTTATTAGCTTCTCAGAAAGGAAAGCCTGACAGATCATTTTCACTCTCCTTTTTTATTGCAGATCCTTAACTGCTGCCAAAGTTCTTCAGAGTAATCTTTGCTCTTATGCAAAATTTTTTAGTTCTAAAAATCCCATGAATCTTGAAATACATGCCATGTTTGTCATTTTGGTTCTTCTGTTCGTAGATTAAGCCAGTGAATTGCAGCAGACTCTGCCTGCCTGTTTATTCATTTTTATCATTGTAACCTCATAGCCCTGATTTTTTCTGGCTACTTCTCAGTGAGGTTTCTACACATTTCTCATGTGAGTATTTCCCATACAGTGCTGTTGACACTACTGTTTGGGTAAACACAAACATCCAATTGACTTTACTTCCAAGGAGGCAAGATTTGATTGTGAAGTCGTTGATCAAGCAGTTGTGAATTTTCTTCTGCTGCTTCCCTAACCTTTCCGTGAGGAGACTCAGGGGCTGGAGGGCATAGGCACAGTTTAATCATTCATGTATTGGTATTAATGCCTGCTACTGAACTTCTTAACTGGTGGTTGGGGTGTCTCTCACTGTTCATAGTGTGCATCACATTTTTCTGCAAAGAAGACAGGTAATTTAGCCATCATTTCTCTTTTCTTCTGTTTTCTTTTTTGTATGATTTTTTTGTTTGTTTTGTTTTGTTCGAATTTTTTGTTTTTTCTTTTCAGGGTGGGTTTTTTTGTTTGTTTTTTGTGGGTTTTTTGTTTGGGTTTGGTTTTTTTTTTGTTGGTTGGTTGTTGNGCGCGGCGCGGCACTCACCGATGTTGGCGGGGAAAGGCAGGCTGTGCACGGCAGGGTCCAGGTTGATCACGTATGGAGGGCAGCGCTGCCCGTGCAGGTGGGCGGCCAGGCGCTGCGGAAACACGGGGAGGCGTCAGGCCCCGCCGGGCACGGCCGTAGCCCCGGGGGCAGCCGGCGACTCCCCGCGGCCCCCGGCGACTCCCGCAGCCTCTCACCTGCACGAAAGTGGTTTTTCCGGAGCCGGCCATGCCCAGCACTAGCACACACACCGGCGCGGCAGCCGCCGCGGCTCCCGCCGCCGCTGCCATATTCCCAGCGCCCACTTGTCCTTCCGGGGCGGCCGCGGCCCCGACGTGACGCACGCGGACCCGGTTGTGGCCCNCCCGGTTTTGTTCGGCCCGGAGCCGGGCAGGAAGCCGGAGCAGGGCGCTGCTGGCGCCGGTAGTGCGGTTTGTCCGAAATGCCTTCGTTGCAGGAGGATGTAGTTGATGGAGTGTGCGGGTAGGAACGGGAACGCGGGGCTGGAACAGGGAGTTCCCCAAAGGATGCCTAGCTCTCCCCCTCCTCGCGGCGAGAGTCGGGGCCCGCAGGACGCCCGGTGTCCCTACCGGCACCTTCATCACCTCCGGCTTCATAGCAGCCTCCTCACCTCGGGCTGTTTCTGTGCTGTGCTTCCGCCCCATCTTGCCGGGCTGGGTGCTTAAGCAGCCGTGTGCCAGCTCGCCGGAACGGCCCGCAGTCCACGGGCAGACGGAATTCACCACTCTCCGTCTCTTCAGGCTTTCGGCTGCTGTTTCGCTTTTTCTCACCTGTGCAAGGAAGGTGACTTTTTTGTTTTCCTTATGTTCAGCCGTTGGGCGTTCCTGCATACACTAGGTCTCTGTTCTTTAAGTAGAAGTAAACCGTATAAATGAAGAAACACACAGAACTTTAACACCAGTTTCTGTAGATGTTTCCTTCATAATTGCTGTTATTAGCTTCTCAGAAAGGAAAGCCTGACAGATCATTTTCACTCTCCTTTTTTATTGCAGATCCTTAACTGCTGCCAAAGTTCTTCAGAGTAATCTTTGCTCTTATGCAAAATTTTTTAGTTCTAAAAATCCCATGAATCTTGAAATACATGCCATGTTTGTCATTTTGGTTCTTCTGTTCGTAGATTAAGCCAGTGAATTGCAGCAGACTCTGCCTGCCTGTTTATTCATTTTTATCATTGTAACCTCATAGCCCTGATTTTTTCTGGCTACTTCTCAGTGAGGTTTCTACACATTTCTCATGTGAGTATTTCCCATACAGTGCTGTTGACACTACTGTTTGGGTAAACACAAACATCCAATTGACTTTACTTCCAAGGAGGCAAGATTTGATTGTGAAGTCGTTGATCAAGCAGTTGTGAATTTTCTTCTGCTGCTTCCCTAACCTTTCCGTGAGGAGACTCAGGGGCTGGAGGGCATAGGCACAGTTTAATCATTCATGTATTGGTATTAATGCCTGCTACTGAACTTCTTAACTGGTGGTTGGGGTGTCTCTCACTGTTCATAGTGTGCATCACATTTTTCTGCAAAGAAGACAGGTAATTTAGCCATCATTTCTCTTTTCTTCTGTTTTCTTTTTTGTATGATTTTTTTGTTTGTTTTGTTTTGTTCGAATTTTTTGTTTTTTCTTTTCAGGGTGGGTTTTTTTGTTTGTTTTTTGTGGGTTTTTTGTTTGGGTTTGGTTTTTTTTTTGTTGGTTGGTTGTTGTTGGGTTTTTTGGTTTGTTTTTTTTTTTTATTCTTCCAGTTTCTTAGCCAGTTCCCGTTTATGGCAAAATACTACCTTTGTTCCCTAGGTTACAGTTTTGGTATTATATATACTTCCGCTGGGCAATGATTTTTATTTTCTAGTCCGTATAATGACTGTTTTTGTCCTGAGATTTCTAACAAAGAATGGCACGAAGTCATGATTAGTATTTGGAAGAAGGTGGTGGTACGTGATTTTCCACACACTAGGAACAGTGTACAGCAAATGAGTTGTTCATACCAACTTGTAAACATACTTTGACAAAGATGTGTTAAATTACACATCTTAATAGGAGCATAGCAAGTGATAAGTGACAAAAAATCCTTTGTTAAATAAGAAAAAGGATTCTGTGATGTGGATAAAGTGGGCAGCTGATGGGGTATGATAAAGGGAGATAAAAAACGAGGGCATGAGGGATACTGGAGACAACACTCTTGTCGGGCTAAATGGAGAAATTAATTAAGGAAAAGTAAGTACTGTGTAAAAGCTAGCAAATTAGTATCTAAAATATTTGTCATCAAGTGGTAAAGTGTAGGCAGAAAACATATATGTGTGAATGTACTGGAGACAAAGAACACTCTATCACATCCCATTGCAAGGGGAAAGACTGGCTTTCATGTGGGGAGTGTGGAGGGACTCATCCCTGGTTTGATTCCAGTTCCAATTCATGTGGAGTTGGAAAGGTGAACCACTTCTGGTTGCAGAAAACAGTGGCTTGTTTTTCAAAGGGTGGTATATGCACATCCTCAAAGTGCAGGTGATTGTGCTTGGCTGCATAGTGAAACATGCTAAAAGAAAACAAAGGAAGCTGCTAATGTGAATTGTTCTGCCTTGTTAGGACACCAGGACTGGACATCACAGACAGCAGAAGCTCAAGAAGTCCCTGGGAAATAAAAAGTATGTGAGTGTTTTTTGTCTAGTTCAATTGAGGGAAAGAAAAAAGCTGAGAATATCCTGAATTTTAAGAGCTGCAACAATTTTAATTAATGTGTTGAGAGTCTCAGTTGACTTCGCTTACTGGTTTGTAGGAAAAGTGCTTTTTGACACTTCAGTGTGTATTAGCTTTCATTTATTTTTTAAAGGATTTTAGCATTGTGAACATAAATATTTTAAGTCCAAGACCAAACGGTGCTCTGAAATCTGTGTATTTTGAGTGTGATTGCAACTTAAAGACTTTAATTTGAGAAGTCCTCTCCCTATGCTTCTGCAGTACCTCCTGAAACATAATATGTAACGACGTGACCTGGTGCCATCAGTGTCCCCCCCTTATTAATTCCTGGACTGATGTGTTAAAAGGTGAGCTCCACAGCTCCGAGTATTAACAGAACAGCCATCACTCCAGTGATGACTTACTTCAGTTGGTAATTGTAATGGCAATAGGATACATTGCAAAATGTTTATGTTCCCTTTCTGTCCTCTTTACATAAATGGCATTTGCCCAGAGAATAGATATTCTGTGTTTCTCTGACACCTCATTCAGTTTGCTGTCATGTACAGGAATGTAGATGTCCAGGCATTTCAAGGCCTGAGAGAAGTACTTTGGAACAGTGAAGCAAAGTTCCCTCTGATCTCTAGGAAAAAGACTCAATGCTGATGATTAGTCTAAGGTAGTCTTCACATAGTGTGATTTGTAGGATATACTGGAAGGTTGTTTTCATTGCTGAAAGCCTCACTAGTTAAAATTCTTACTGGCATGAAATCTTTAATTGCTTAGTGCCAGCCCTGATTCTGGGAATAGAGACTGAAGGAGATCTTGCCCTTTGTGGGATGGAAAATGTCTCTTTTCTAATGATGGGCTGCAGAAATATTCTTATATTCCAAGGATAAATGCATATTTCTAAATTAAGATTCATTGCTCCTGCTTCTGAAGCTGAAAGTTTGAGGTAGGAGGAATACTTTTTTTCTCTTCCTCTTGAGATCTCACTAATGTCATTACCAAAAAGATGTACTGAAAAACAACACTGAGGACGTTTTATCTTGCTGGCACTTTTTGAATCTCCCAAAACTCAGGAGGTTCAGTGAACTGTGAGATTAATTTTTAGAATACTTGGGAAGATGAAAAGGATGTTGTCTGTCAAGTTTATTGTGGTTGTCTGTACATGCGTCCATATACAAGTATGCATCCATACACACAGAAATTTGACTTGATGTTTTCCAGGTCTAAGCAACTTGAGGAGGTGGAAACTGCTGTTCTAGGAGTGAACAGTGACTATGAGGACACAGTCACCAACATTTCCTCTGCCTCACCGAAGGGCCCAGTGAACGGGGGTGCAGAGCCCAGAAGCAAGAGGACCATTCGCAGGCCTGCTTACTGGTTGGAAATGAGAGGAATGAAAAACAGTGTGAACAAATCTTCAGAAAAAAAAGGTATTTATCACTGTTGGTCCAAGGCAAAACTTGTTTTCTCTCTGGTTCTTCACTGAGAGATTAGTTTGCTTCTGAAAGACATGCTGCAATTCAGCCAAAAATGACAAGCTTGCTAGTGCTGTTTATGTATTAGAAGAAATGAACTTTTGCCACTGCACAAATATGGGTACAGTTCTCTGACATTACAAAATTCCTTTTGAGTCACTTGTCTACTAAAATAATCATTCTGTGGCTGAACTCAGTTCTATATGTAGACGAGATAAGAGTTACACCAATCATATCAGAAATAAGCTTCAAGAGCTTTAAAAATAGAAGCATCAACACTAAAGATATGGCAAAGGGGACCATTCAGTAGTATTTGGGGTTAGACACAGCTTTCATGGTTGGTAGATTATTATTTTTAAGGATGTCTTTATTTTCTCACATTTGTCAGTTACAATTTTTGGATTTGGGATGGTTTGGGTCCTAGGTTGTTGCAGGAACATTCAGATTTCCCAGCCTAGGAGCTGTTTTCCAAACTTCTTGTGTGGCAGAGAGTCAAAATTTCAATCCTCTGTAATGCACTTTCTTCTTACCTCTAAGTCAAGATCCGTATCCCATTCTGTTGTGGGGAGAGGCAAATTCAGCAGTGTAATAGAAGTGAGATTGTTGTAGCTCCACATCCCCAGGTCCAGTCACTAGCAAGACTGAGTATTCCTGTAGGAACAAACAGAGACTTACACCATATATAAACAGGAGCCACGCAGATCAGCATTCACACAAACAGCACAAGCAGCCTCCATCATTATGCACTCAGTCTGCTCAGTACCTGACCTTTGGATGCCAGTCTCCTCAGTTGCTGGGCCATGGATGCACTGGCCCCTGAGGCCCGCAGAGCCATGCCAGGGGCGGGTGGAGACCACCTTACAGACCCTACTTGGTGCCAGACATGACAAGGTTTCTATGCTGACCAGTCACCTATTTACATGCAGGTGTTCTTTGCTATCCTCTTACACCTCTATTTTCCCACACTTGATCAACCCTAAAGTGGGTAATTCTCTCCCTTTCCTTCCCTTTAATACCACTCCTAAACATCCTAGTCTTGTGTAATCCTGAATTGTTCTCCACTCAGATCCCGGGTGCTACGTAACGCTAGGCAGTAACACCACGCTCTCCCTTCTCACTGTTCCCCCCTTCCAAAGGGTGCTTCAGAGAGGGGTTCCCATTGACTTATCCTTGTGGGTCTCCTGGGACAGACCCAGGAGGAAGCTGTCTGTTTCTTAAAGTCTGTTACTGGTGTTCCCTGCCTACCATAGTGCTTCTGTGCTCATCTGTATTCATGGAGATAAGTCTTTGATAGGCTTGGAAATATTCAGGGCAGGCATGATATAATTTGAGTTTCTGTATGCTCCTTTTTGTGTGAGTGCAGGTGAGGTTTTTATCACATAACCTAGTGCGTTCTGTCTCTTTTCCTGAGGATTATTTTTCTAGGCCATGCTGTGGCACTGTTTCTTCCATACCTGCTGTATCAGAGTATTGCGGGCCACGGGGTGCCTAAATGTTGCTGAGTGAGAAGGCTGTGTCCAGTTCACTGGTGTCCAGGTGCCTCACAAGAACTGCCCTTTTTTTTTTTTTTTTTTTTTTTTTTTACTAAGTATTGAATACAAGGATAAGATGAGGCAGCAGTAGACTCAAAGCTGTTATCCAGACTGAATACCGAGACTGAAGCATATCTGTTCTTACTTATCAGGAGAAGTACTGTTGAAAGGCAAGAGGAAATCTGAACAAACGGAAGGCAAAGATGTTCAAGACTCTCCCAAGAAGAAGCAGAAGATTTTGGGTAATACAAATAACTTGTAATTCCTAATTACAAGCCTACAGGTACTTCAACTTGTCTGCCCAAGTGACGTCTTCCGGAGTTTTCAAACTCTATTTCTGATTCTGAATGTTTTGTTCTAGGAGACCATTGACTTCTGTCTGCGTAATCAGTGGGAGGTGATCTAGTTTCAGTCTGTCTTAGAAGTCCAACAAAGGGAGGGAGGAAGGGAATCATGGGAAGTATAGGCCAGTCTGCATCATTTCAATTTCCCAAAGGATTACAGACTAAATAATCGGACGCATTACTTGTAAACATCTGGAGATTGAGTAGCTGATAACAGCAATATGGGTTTGTTAAGAAGAAATCAAACCCAAACACTTTTGAAATGCATGACATCAGAGGCCTTTCATTCCTTCAAAAGGTTTGTCAGTCAGTGGTTAGGTGCAAAAGAAGGTGTACAACTGGTGAAAGTAGGAGCAGGTGACACAGAAGTGTACATTTGCTGTCCAGTCTTGCAAGGATGAGGTTAGGAAAGCCAAAGCCAGCTTGGAGTTGAATCTGTCAAGGAATATGAACAGCAACAAGAAAGGATTCTACAAGTACATGAACACAAAGTGAAGACCAGGGAAGGTGTGAGTGCACTGCTCATCAGAGCAGAGGAGCTTGTGACAAAAGACACAGAAAAGTCTGAGGTGCTCAATGTTTTCTGCGCTTCTATCAGTTAAAGGAATCCTTCAGGAATCTCAGGAGCCTGAGACCAGACAGAGGGAAAGTCTGGAACAAGGAAGCCCTACATTCAGTGAAAGAGGTCAAGGTTAGAGCACTTAAACAAACTGGATTTACCAAATTATTTGCCTGTAGTCTTGGTTGAGTGGAAAGGTCTGAGAGGACTGGAGTTTAACCTGTGTGACACCCATCTGCTGGAAGGGTCAGAAGGAGGACCCAGGAAACTGCAGACATGTTTCTCTGGCCTTAGTGCCAGGGAAGGTCATGAAGCAGATTATCTGGGTACTGTCATGGGGCATCTCCAGGACAACACGGTGATCAGGCCCAGGCAGAATGGCAGGTACTGCTTGACTCACCTGATGCCCTTGGATGACAAGGTGATGCACTTAACAGATGAGAGAAAGGCTGTGGATGCTGTTTACCTGGACTTTAGTAAAGCCTTTTGACATCATTTCCCACATCATTCTTCTGGATAAACTGGATGCTCGTGGCTTGGACAGGTGCACTCTTTGCTGGGTAAAAAATTGGTTGGATGGCTGGGCCTAGAGAGTCCTGGGGAATGGAGTGGCATCCGTCTGGGGCTGGTCACCAGTTGTCTTCCCCAGAACCCAGTATTTGCCAGTCCAGTTTGATATCTTTATGGATGATCTAGGTGAGGAGATTGAGTGCACCTTCAGTAAGTTCACGGATGACACCAAGTGGGATAATGTGAGTCTGCTGGAGAGCAGGAATGCTCTGCAGAGGAAACAGGACAGGCTGGAATGATGGGCCAAGGCCAGCAGTGTGAGGGTCAACAAGGCCAAGTGCCAGGTCCTGCCCTTGGGTGACTATAACCCCATTAAGCACCCCAGGCTGGGGCAGAGGAGCTGGAAAAAGCCCTGTGAGTGTTGGTCAAGAGTGCCTCAACACAAGCCCAGCTGTGCCCAGGTGGGCAAGAGGCCAGTGGCCCCTGGGCTGTGCCAGCTCTGGGGTGGCAGCAGGGCCAGGGCAGTGCCTGTCCCCTGTGCTGGCACTGCTGGGGCACCTCCAGTGCTGGAGGCAGCTCTGGGCCCCTCCTGACAGGAGAGACCTGGAGTGTGTCCAGGGCAGGGACATGGGTTAGCAGTGACCTTGGCAGCACTGGGGGAACTGTTGGACTTGATGATCTTAGAGGGCTTTTTCAACCTAAACAATTTGTGATTCTAAGTCCCATGGGGCCTGATAGGTTGCACTGAGTGCTAAGAGCTGGCTGATGTCATTGTGAGGCCACTCTTGGTTATCTTTGAAAGGTCATGGCGACTGGCAGAGGTTCCTGGAGGCTGGAAGAGAGAAAATACCACTCGTATCTTCAAGGACAGAAAGAAGGAAGATCTGGGGAACTACAGGCCAGTCAACCTCACCTCCAGTCCCTGGGAAGCTGATGGAGAGAATCATCCTGGAAGGCATTTCCAAACACATGAAAGACAAGATGGGGATTTGGAGTAGTCAACGTGGATTCATGCAGGGCAAATCACACTTAAATCAACCTGATAGCCTTCTGCAATGAGGTCACTGGCTTGGTAAAATAGGAGTATAGAAAGATGGTTCATGGTCTGTCCCTGTATTCAGTTCTTTTGACTATTGCTTTTGTCACCAAGGACTTGGAAGTATGTAGACAGCAAAAGCTGAAAGTGACAGCAAGTGTATTGGAGAAAAGGCTAAAAGTGAAAGTGGTCTTGAGAGAAACAATGTAGAAATAGAACAGAGAACAGTGTAAAATTAAAGATGATGTTGTTTGGGACGAAATACTGTCACAGCTGAAAAACAACGAACAGCCTCCCAGGAGTCAGTGCTTCAGAAAAGGATTCAAGATCCATAGATCAAAAGCAGATCAGAAGCTGACTAGGGACCAGCAGTGTCATACTGTTTTTTTAAGAAGGCAGATGTTAGACTGAGAGCTTCGAGGAGGAATGTAGACTTTGTGAAGTAATTAGACATGTGAAATAATTATTTTGTTCTAATGCAGGGTCACCATGGAGTGCTGTTTCCAGGAGTAGGCACTGCAGTTCAGGAAATGTGTGGGAGATGAGAGCAAATAGCATAATCCATACTGAAACAATAAGAGTTTTTTGGTCTAAAGAAGACAGGAATGAGTAGAGAAATGAGACTCCCCATTTTGGTTGTCATCAGATGGACTCAGCCAAACTGTGCACAGAGGATGTGTCAGTGTGAAGAGTTCCCGTTGCCTGAGCTTTGAGTATGAACAACCATAGAACTCACAAGTAATTGGGTGGGACTAATGCCTGCCACTATAAATAGATTTTAAAAGGGAGTAGGAAACATAATCTTGACATTGCTTTAAAAAGAAAGCATTGAGCATTTCTGAATAACTTTGAGACGACAGACTAAATAGCAGCCTTCTAGCAAAAAAAAAAATCTGTTTTTTATTGTAACAAAGCTAGCAGAACTGAGTCTTCTGGCTTGTCTTCTTTGTGTTTTAACAGGGAAAAAACAGCAAACTGGAACAAAACAAAGCTCCAGAACGAAACGCCACTGTGTTCAGAAAGAGCCAGAAACCTATGACACAGGTAAGAAGAGGCAACAGGAAAGAATTGTTTATGAAGCAGATAAAAGATAAATGTGGTTCTAGGATTTGAATCTGAGCAACAGCTGTGCTTCTGATGTTTCCATTCAGTATTCACTTTACTGTTGACAAGGAAAAGCTGGCTGCTGCCCTGGCCCTGTGTCAGTACTGCAGAGTAGGACTGAAAGGACTGCACTCTGCCTGAGTGTAGTTCCACGTGCTCTTGCTATCACGTAATGTAACAGTGAAGGAGGAATCACCTTTTGAACTGAACAAAAGCTTGTTAAAATAGTTGCATTATTAAACTCATAAAAATATTTATAGTTTTTACTCAGCAGAATATGTTTACAGGAAAAGCTCTGTAGCTGTTGCTGCCAGATCACCTTTTCTGGGAACCAGAGACCCAAGCAATCTGTCCTAGAAAAATAAAATCAGCCTTGATTCAGTGAGTGGAATAACTTGGCAGAAAGCTGAGTGCTGTGATCTACATATACCAAGTGCTGTTTGATTCACAAACTTTTCTCCCAGCCTGCTGGAGAGGGACAGCCTGGGCCTGTTATTGTTGGGAAAAGAGGAAAGGCTGTGGATCTTGTTACCGTAAAAATTCAGGCGGATGGTTGCTAAACCACTTTCTTCCCAGAACCTGTTTCAGTAATTTATAATCCTTGTGGATTATGCCAGACTTTTGCTTGGGATTTCCCAAAGAGGCCAGAAACTGAAAACCATGCCACACAGGGAGCTTTTCCCTGGCCGTTGAGTAACTTGGTGGTCTGTGACTGCTTCTACTATGAAAACTCTTTGGTCAAAAGAAAAGTTTTCTCAGCATGTTAAAGTAATTGTGTGACAGAAATTAACAAAGGAAAAATGTCCACTGGTCAAGTAGAAAAGCAAGCCGTAGAAGAGAATGGTAGAGCAAAGAGTGTTTGTGAAGTGCTCCTTGAAAATGAGTGACGTTACATGCCTAAAGCTGCACACGAGCTACACGTATTGAAGTGCAGCTGGACACAAGTTTGGTAGCATGTATCCTGTTTCTTTTTAGGGTTCACTGTGCACATCAAAGGAGGAAAAGAAAAAGATGTTGTGTTAGCACTTGTACTCTAAACATTGTGTTTTGACAGGTAGTATGGAAGAGCAGTGGTCTTTAGAGATTCAGGACAAGGGCCGAGTTACCTGTCCAACCTGCCGGGCTGTGGTGAGGAAGACTGTAGAAGGACTGAAGAAACATATGGTGAATTGCAGGAAGGTAAGAACACAAGAGATGAGCAGTGGTTTCTTTACTCCTCTTCAGCTTACTGATAGAAATGCCTGCCTGTTCTGTGTTGTATTTAAAACCAGTTTCATCTCATCATCATGTCTCTAAGCGAGAGTCCTTTATACATCTGTAAGAATAGTGATTGGTGCTTCTTGCCCAGCCTTTTGCTGGAGGTTTGGGGGAGTGAACAAAGGTGTAGTCATTTCATTGTTCAACTAAATTTTAGACTCCATAGAATTGGTTCTTCGAAGAGAGTTACCAGGCCCAAATAAATTTTCTGCTCTCCTGCTCCTTTCCCCCAAAGTATTTTCCACTGCTTTGGTTAATTTACAGTTAAATGCACCACGTCCTTGTTTATTTCTAGGAAATGTTCACGTGCCATCACTGTGGGAAGCAGCTGAAGTCTTTAGCAGGGATGAAATACCATGTCATGGCAGACCATAACAATCAGGTAACACAGCTGCCGTGCATCTAAAACTACAGGCAGAACAGGCTTTGGTCCTTTTCTGGTACACACAGAAACAGAACATGGAGTGTTTTTTTCCAGTGTTCTAGCTGTTCAAATCTAGTTTAACTATTATTTTTCCAGTGAGACTTGACATCTGAAAAACAGTACAATGGTACCAGAGATGGTAGGCATGCAACATCACAGAAAGAGGGATGAATGTCTGTTTAGGCTGGTAATAAGTCACACATAAAAGGCATTCCCAGTCAGAAAGAAGATTAGGCTGCAATTTTCAGTCCTTTGCTAGAAAGGAGGAGGTTTTTCTACATCCAGAGCAGACTAGATTTAAGGTAAAATAGCAGAACAGCAATTAGTTCTCATCTCTTTACTGTAGAAATACTAATCTAATACTAGATTAGTACTAAGACTACAACCTGCTTTTCCTCTTGCTCTTATTTTGAAGAAGGCAGTGCCTCCTGTTGTAGTTGTGAAGAATTAGAACTTTTGAAAAGGTCATTTGGAAGTTTGTATAAAGTTCAGATAATTCGCTCTGAATTGTTTTGCACAATTCCCAGTACTGCAGTTTCTGAACCTACAGCTGTATTAGTGAATGATGCAGGCCGGGGATCATGTTCTGGCCCTGAGGATTAGGTCTGTCACTGAGTTCTATCTTTTTACTCAGTCTAGGTGTAATATTAGGACCACCAGAGAGAGAATAAGGGACTTGAGCTGTAGTTTTGCACAGATGAATAACTGTTACAAGCAGTCTGCTTCACTTTAGTCAGGCTAAGTGGAAACAGTAGGACCAGTAAATGTTTAAGATGCTTCATTTTCTGTCAGTTTACTCCTTTTAAAGGCAATTCCTCTTTGGTTTAACCCCAGTCAGCAGCCAAGCCCCATGCAACCGTTCGCTCTCTCTGTCACCCACAGGATGGGGGAGAGAATCAAAGTGAGAAAACTCATGGGTCGAGTTAAAGACAGTTCAATTGACAAAGCACACAAGCAAAGCAAAACGAGGAATTCATTCACCATTTTGGCAGGAAGGTCCAGGCATCTCCAGGACCACTGGGCTCCATCATATATAATAGTAACTTGGGACAGCAAATGCCATCACGTTGAACATCTACCCCCTTCCTCCTTCTTCGCCCAGCTTTATATGCTGAGCATGATACTGTATGGTCTGCAGTATGCCTGTGGTCACTTGGGGTTGGCTGTCCCAGATGTGGTGTCCCCTCCCAGCTGCTTGTGTACCCCCAGGCCACTCGCTGGCAGAGCAGCACAGGAAAAGCCCTTAGCACTGTGCAGGGGCTGCTCAGCAGCAGCAAAACCATCTCCACACTATCAGCCCAGTTCTCAGCACAGATCCGAAACACAGTCCCAGTTGTCCCAGTGACCAGTTGTCACCCCAGCCAAAACCAGCACAGATACAGAAACTCATCATTATAGTAAATACATGTCTGTAAAATCATAAATCTCATAAGAGATTTATTTATTTTAGAAGCTTTCCTGCCCCAGTGTGAGTAGTGAATCCCCTGTGAGGAGAATGGTAAATGCTGAGCATCCTGTGTTTTTCATTCATCTTTCTGCTGTGCTTTAGCCAGTTGTGAAGGAGGGAGAAGAATTGGATGAGCAGCTTGAGCGAGACCGCCTTCGGAAGGTTTTGAAGCGAATGGGGAAACTAAAATGTACAAGGGAGGTAAGCTGCATTGTGTGAAGTGTGAATTAAACAGCAGTTGTTATGCATAAACATAAAACATGAGAGTGCTGCTGAGTATGCTCTGATGCTGGCCAAAGCCAGATTTGTTTCAAGATCCCAGCTATGCTTTTAAGACAGAGTAGCATAAAATCGTAGAATGGTTTGGGTTAAAAGAGACCTTTAATAGTCATTTCAATGCCAATTCTTTATTGCAGATTTTATCTGTCTAAATAGACTAACATTAAAGTTTTCTACCTGCTTGTCTCTGCTCTGCCAGGATAAGTGATAGTACTTTGGTTAGCAGACTGTGGATCTTGTGGATCACACTGGGTGTATAATCCCTTGAAGAACGGTTTTCTTCCATGTATTTTTCTTTTGTGTTGACAGGGCTGCACAGGCAGCTTCACCAGCATAATGGGATACCTATATCATATTAAAAAATGTGGGAAGGCTGCTTCTGAGCTGGAGAAAATGGCTATGAAGTGCCATCACTGTGGAAAAGCATACAGATCAAAGGCAGGACTTGTCTACCACCTCCGATCTAAGCACGGGCCGGTGAGTGCACCCTGCAGTGCTTATCAGGAGACTGTGATGGGACTTTAGCCACTCAGACTTGAGACACGTGTAGGCTTTTGTCTGCTACTTTGTTGGGCAATTGCAGACCACAGATGTTTGCATTTTTCCTGCCCCTGGATTATTTTGTCCATGATAGTTTCCTTCTAGGAGCAGCTGTTGCTTGTCTGTGACTAGGATGAAGTTTTTAATAGTAAATCAGCATGGCAGCAGTAAATGTCCTGACTTTTGCTCCATGAAAGAGTGATGCTAACATAACTTGTGAGATGCTTTCTTATGGTCTTAAAAGACTCACCGCTGGAGCAGAACAGGCAGTCTGTTGTCCATGAGGGTTTTACAGTGAATGATGGAATATCTTTCAAGACTCGCAATTGCATGAAGCTCTCTGCTTGAGCCTTACTGCTGAGATCCTTGTGAGCAGTTCTGGGGGTCTGTCTGACTAGTGGGATGCACTTCTGTCCTATGTCTGTGACAGTAAACCATAGCCGATGCAGCCTATTTATGAGGAGTTTGGCAAAATATTTATTCCTAGTATTTAGTGTACCTGAAATAGGAAGTAGTGAAAGAGGCTCACCTTTTTGGGCCTTCATTACAGGTCACTTTTCTCCATGAGGAGAGAAGAACAGAGAACCTGAAAGAAACAAAACGGGAGCAAAACAACACAGGCAGAGTTCAGAGGAGATCTGCAAAAGTGGCAATCTACTATCTCCATGAGCTGGCAGGAGAAGAGCTGGCCAAAGAGTGGCCCAAAAGAAAAGTTCTGCAGGACTTGATTCCAGATGACCGGAAGGTACAAGGCCTTAAAAATGCTTTACAGGGTTCACATCTAATGAGTCTTGTACTGGCTCCTAGCCCATGTCTATGGCACATGGAAAGCAGTGTGTTTGTTGCGTGGAGGATTGGGTTCTGCTCTCTCTCCTCTTAGATTACAATTGCTGTGCTGCAAGTGTTTTGTTCAGGCGGGCTGTAATGACTGTAAAGTCCTATTGCTGGAACTCTCAGTGGGCACGAGGAACACGGCCAGTTATGGGCATGGTGTTGCTCACAGGTGATAGCTCAAGATCACTCCTGCCATGATGTAAGGCCCCAGCAATCCTTCCAGTCTCTCATGCATGCTGTGGTATTTCACATTGTTTTAGACTTCAGAGTTTCTAGTAGTGTCTTTTGGGCTGTGAGTGAAAGCCAAGGGAAAGCGACGCGTTGTGGTTTCAGTGGGGTAAAGGAATTCAGAGGAACTGTCGTAATCAAGGCAATGGGACCTGTCTGATATTGTGGGGGTTTTCCAGATTCAGTTATGTTTCTAAAGAGTTGGTGAGACAAGAAAACATTGATTATTGGGAGTTTGCCTGTTAGAGTAGGATAGCACTTCTGTCTCAGCCTAGAAGAGGAAATTCTGCGCAGCTAGCATTCCTTCCAGCTCTCGATTCCATCTTTGTCTCAGCTGAAATACACTCGGCCTGGACTGCCCACATTTAGTCAAGATGTGCTGTGCAAATGGAAAACGGAGATAAAGATGTACCGAAGAGTCCACTGCCCAAATCAGGTAATCTTTAACTGTTTCTGAAGCCCCAGAGGGGATAGATTTCAGGTCTATATGAGCCAACAGCTTCCCACAGCCTTGAAACTGCTGTTTGTCTCTCTATGGGAGACAAATCTTGCTTCATCTCAATATGGTTGCTTAGTGTAATCCAAGACCCTGTTTAGTCTTGGGGATGTCTGGGGATGCTCCTTTTGTCTTTTGCATCAAAATGCCCTGGGGATGATCCTTTTTGGAATGTGTGTGAACACTTGAGAGCCAGTAACTTGGTGTCAGGCTGGTACAGTTTTCTTATCCAGGTGGGCAGTTGGTCCATTTGGAGATTTGAATAGTGGAAAAATGACAGGCCTCTGCCTTTCTGTCTAAATCTAATCATAGAAGGAAGGAGGAGAGGTGGAAATACAAGAGTAAAGACACTTTGGCACCACACTTAAGTTTTCTTCATTGCATAAGACCAGCTTTAAGCCCTTTTCAACCTGGCCTTGAGCATTTCCAGGCATGGGGCAGCCACAGCTTCTCTGGGAAACCTCTGCCAAGGCCTCAGCACTCTAACAGGGAAGGATTCCTTCCCAGTATCCCATCTAGTCCTGCCCTCTGGCGGTGGAAAGCTATTGCCCCTTGTCTTGTCATTCCAGCTCCTTGTCCCAAGTCCCTCTCCAGCTCTCTTGGACCCCTTTAGGCACTGGAAAGCTTAGATTCTTACAATGCCTTACAACAATCACCAGTCAGATCCAGTGAGAACAAACAGCCCCATTGGTGGAGGTGATGGTGGACATCTCCTCCATGTGATGCATGCTGTCAGAGAGCCAAGGGTCAGTGGCAGCTGCCCTCTGGGTTTGGTGTACAGATGATGCCCTCCCCCTGCCCTACTCTACCCTGCCCCTGCACTCTCTCCCCAGTGTTCAGGCTAGCATCATTTTCAAGGATCAGAATTGCAGCACAGTGTTGAATGTGGAGCTGTCTGCAGAGAGCAGCTGTGCTGTGTCACCAACCAGTAACCCAGCAGCATGTCTTGCTCCTGCCTCCTGTTCTGAGACCTGGGCTGAGGGCTGAGCACAGTGTGGTACCCCAGGACTCATGCCTGAAGCTCCCCATGGGCCAGGCATCTAAAGCTGCTCTGTAGCTGAGATCAGGGCTGTTGGATGCTGTGCTCCTGCCCTGTGCCACTAGAGACATGAGCAGTGCAGGAGGGAGAAGTGTCTTGTACCTGCCCTGTTTGAAATTTTTCTCTGTTGCACTTCAGGCAGAAACCAAACTATCATTTTACTCAGGCTGTTGATAGACCATAGGAGTAACTGTGCAGGAGTCTCCTTTTCATGTCCAAGTGTGCTCAGAAACTGGAAATATAAATACTAAGCTTAATGAAAACTTAACTCTTCTGATGGTCTTTTTACCAGAAGCTTTCTGGCTTCCTCCTTTTCTGTGGAGGATTGGTATCTGTCTCTCTCTAGCTCTCTTTTGCACTTTTGGGATTGCCCTTCAGACATAATAATGCTTTATTGTCCAGGAAGAAGTGATTTCTTGCTAGCATGTTGTTCACATGTTCGTTTTTGTTTTGCCTTTTTTTTTTTTTACTGTTTCAGGGTTGTGAATCTGTGTATGGCAGTGTCTCAGGACTCAAGTCTCACCTTGGCACATGTACCTTGGTTGGTAGCCTTTCTCTTAATAGCCCCACTGTCCCTGTCCCTCTGATAACCCTTTTATTCGAGCTCTTGTCCTGCCGTCTGCTAATCTGATCCTCACAAGTTCATGGATTCATAGAATGGTTTGGCTTGGAGGGGCTCTTAAAGATCCTCTTATTCCAACCCCCAATTTAGGTGCTGCCCTATGTGCTAAGGATGTTGCCATTGTAAGCAATACTTGAGACAAGGAGGAAGCACCTTAATGGCATTCCTTTTAATGACACAGCAGTTCTACCTGTAGATTCACAGATACAAGAGCAGTTTTTCCGGGTGCACTGCTGGAGGCCTCATCTCAGAGAGCAGTCCTGTGCTTCATGGGCACACTTGCTCACTCATGTCAGTGCTCCTGTAGCTAAAGCTGTCTGGTATGGATGAGAGTTTCTAGTTCTTATTGCTGGGTTCTATCTGAGCAAGATTCAATTGAAATACATAGGTTTATCAGTCTCCTGGTCCAGCAACTCTTGATGGATTTTTTTTTGTTTGTTTTTTGATGCCAGGGAGATTTTGTGGCTGGTAAATACAAGTGTCTCCTGTGTGAGAAGGAATTCATTTCAGAGAGTGGGGTCAAGTATCACATCAACTCTGTGCACGCTGAGGTAAGGCAGGCAGAGGGGAACCTCAAGCCCCAGGCTGTTGGAGGTGGGGAGAGTGCCTTAAGAAGAAAATGCTGGATGTGTGCATGTGTTAATTTTTCCTTGCTCACTGTTGGGAACAGGGTCCTTAACTTAGCTGGTCTTACGTGTTAGTCTGGGGAGTAAGTGTTGTGTCATGTCACATGCCTTGTCCCAAGCTGCTGCTGCTCTGTTCAGCTCTGCAGCATTTCCTGTGCCTTTAACTAGGCAAATGTCAAATCAAATCTGAATCCTCTGAGACAATGACACCTAAGGAGACACATCAAAGAAGCGTTGTTAGACAGTTGCCTTTCCAGATCTTACATTTCAGGGAAACCTTGTCACACAAGGCAGGTATATTGTAAGCCCTGACAGGCTTTATTTGGTATTTCCACCACCACCAGTACCAACCTGTTGCCTTCTAAACCTGCAGGACTGGTTTGATGTGAATACAACGACCACTAAAAGCTTTGAGAAGCTAATGAAAATTCGCCAAAGGGAAGAGCAGAGGAAGCAACGGAAGAAACGTCCTTTGACCAGGGGCAAAAAGAAGAGAGCTGGCACCCTGGCTGCCAAGAAGCTCCCTGCTGTTGGAGTTGAAAAAATGAGGAGAAGTAAGAGAGGTTGTCCACAACGAGTGGACAATGAGAGCGTGAGCAGTGAGGAAGGGGCACCCCAAGTTGCACAGAGAGCTGAAGTTCCAAAAACCGGCCGCAAGCGAGGCCGAAGTAAAGCCCTAGAAGATGAGAAGGAGTAATTGTGAAGCTTTTCAGTTACAAGCCCCACTTCTGTCAGGCTCATAACCCACAGCACTAATATAAGCAACCAAATGTCTTTGGGACTGTGACTCAGTTCTGCGGGTGACTTTGATACTGAAACTTGTGCATCTGGTCAGTTGTGAGGAGTACAAACCAAAGCTGTGGTGCAGAGGCTGCTTCTGCCAGTGGAGTTCCTTTGGACAGTGGCACTAACGGTGTACCCAGTGTGATTCCTGCTCTGGTTGCAGTCTCAGTTTGGTCATACTAGTTGCTTGTTTAGTGGTTTCCAGTACAACAAGTGTCTGTTTTGTCATCTTCCTCTGATGTGTGAGATCAGGGTTCTTTTTTACAGTTCTTCTCATAAGGGACTGACTAGCACAATGTTTAGGTCTCTTCAAGGGAGAAATCCTTCCTTGCACAGAATGCACACAAACTAAACATGAAAACAGTGCTGTGCAGAATGCAAAGACTCTGGCTTGCCCTGTCACACTCCTGCCTGTTGTCAGCAAGGCTGCCACAAAAGAGACCTTCTCAGTGTTTGCTGTATCCTGTTGCACAAGGCTCTATTTCACACACTGGTGTTTAGGCTCAGCACCAGACAGCAGCACATCTACCTGGAAGGGATGGAAGGTCATTATTACCCTTGTCAGGAACCCACTGTTCCCTTGGCATCTGTCTCCTGTAATGCTGGACATTAAACATTTGTAGAAAGTCTTCCAGTGCTGCAACAACTGAATGCTTTGAAGCCCTTTGGAAATTCACCAGCCTTTTAGAGACCCCAGTAAGTAATGTACTGAGATGGCCTTTGTGTGCCCTCTGAAGCACATTTGTTTCATGCTCACCTGAGAAACATACTGCAAGACAGTGCATACCTACATGGGAGCCTGCTGTGCTGAGACCAGGTTCGGTGGAGCTGCCTTGCCGTGCCAGTGCTCCCACAGTCCTTTTTCCCTGCTCCACAGATAGCACCTTCATTATCTTAGATACCTTGTTTCTCTTCAGTATCACCTCTCTGTGCAAAGGAGGTGTATTAGCAGTGGCTTCCCTGTGTAGGAAAGGTTGAAGGAAGAGGGGTCACTATTTTAAGTCATGTGTTGGCATTGTCTCTAGATCATAAGGAACAATATCTTCCTGTGCTCTATAAATCATAGAATGTTAAGGGATTGGAATGGACCTTAAGGATCATTTAGCCTCACCCCTTGTTGCCACGAGCAGGGAGCAGGGACGTGTCCCACTAGACCAGGTTGCTCAAGGCCTTATCCAGCCTGGCTTTGAACACTCCCAGGGTTGGGGCATCCACAGCCTCCCTGGGCAACCTGTTCCAGTGTCTAAATGCAGCAGATGTCATAGAAGCTAGCAGGAAGCAGCAGCACAGGCAGTCCTATTTTTCAAAGAATGGGTTCTCCAGAATCGCTGTTATCCAAAGACCCACTGTACCAGAAAATTGCAAAATTTGCACTGTCTGAGCAGGGGGGTTTGTACATGTGTGTTAGTACCAGCACAATTGCATTGTTCTGGACAGTGGGGAATCCTGTAGAGCCAAGGTGGTCTCAAGAGCTGCCTTTGGAACCAGGTGCTACTGCATTTGCAAGTGCTGTGATGAAAGCAGACGTGTGGACTGTGCGGGGTGTGTAAAGTCTGCAGTGAGATGGGCAAGATCAAAAGACAGTGAAATAAAGTGTCACCAGTGCGAGAATGTGGTTTCTTGTCTGTTTGGCGTGTGGTGTTGTTGGTACAATCCCTCCTCCCACAGCACAGCCTGGCCTGCTGCAGGGCTGTCCTGCATGCTCTGCTGCTCTTCAGCTGTCTTCATGGTTTCTCTTCAGAACTGCACAGTGCTGTACTTGGAGCAAATGTTCACTACATTCCCACTCCGTACAATAAACCCAGGAATTAAAGAAGGTTTTTCATCGTGGTTTTCAGTCTAGAGTCCTGTTTCCTGTCATTTATTAGTTACTAACTAGACCTGCTCTCTAGACATGAATACTTTGTGACCACTTGGGTTTTGTAGTTACTTCAGTAACATACTCCTCCACATAACATGGCACGTGGGAAAAAAGCATTCTCCAGCACTCTGTCCCTGTCCATCAGCATGACAGCAGCTTGTTTGCTTGATTGGCTCAAGCTGGTACGAGGTGGCGGCACTGCTGCCACTCCGCTGTTTGTGATGAGAGATCTGTCCTGAAGCACCTGCAGCCTGCTGCAGCGGGGCTGAGGCTGCCGTGCTCCTCTGCTCTGAGGGCAAGGAGCTCGGCAGAGAGGCAGAATAGCCTTCCCTCCCCTGCTGGCCACACTGCTGGAGAGGCAGCCCCGGGTACTGGTGGCTTCTAGGCTGCCCGTGCACACGGCCAGGTTGGGTCCAGTTTTGTTATCCCAAGGCTAACCCTAACCCTAGCCTTGTCCACCAGGCTGTTCTCCATCCATGGATTCCCCAGATTTTTCTGGATGACATCGCCCTCCTCCAGCGAATCAATTGCACTAAGCAGCTCAGATGGAGACATTACATAGCATGGGCAACAGGCCCTGGAGGAATGCTGTCCACTGCCCCAGCAAACTGGCCCTTGCTGTTACCAATTCTGCTTGAGCAACTACATATTTAGAAAGAGATCCAGTTTTGAAGGAATCAGAAGTGATAAAAGAGACCAGCTAGTTGCTCAGTACTTATTGCAGTGATTCATTGTACTAAAAATGCTGTGTCTGCTCATCAGAACTTGTTTTCATTTCAGCCTCTGTATCCCGTACTGCTGAATCCTGGTAACTGAAATAGCTTTGTAGTATCAGAAATTTCTTCCTGCATATTTGTAGTCATAATTAACTCCATACATAATTTGCTGTATGAGCTAAAGAGACTTGCTAGTCTCAGTCAAAACAGGTTTTTCTTATTTTTTTCTGTTATGCATTGTTCTTTGCTGTCACTATATATTGATTGGTGCATTTTTCACTTTTTAAGTCCAGAGAGATGAACCAGGAACCAGCTGCAGTATTCTGTAACAGTCTGGTTTATGTAAGATACAATGATGACCTTGCTCTGCTCTCACCTACTTCTTTTTGTCCTCAATTCCCTCACTACACTGATGATATTCACTTTTACCCTCTTAAGCCCATTTTTCACTTGTTCTGCAGATGCCTGTGAGGACTCATTTATTTTGTTTCTAGAAACTCAACAGGGTTTAAGGCCAGACAGCACATGATGAACACATTCTGACACATTGTAGTGTATTTCACAGAACTGCTCTAGCAGAGACCTTAATAACTATGTTCTGTACAGTAACTTTTCCAGAAAGCTTGGTTTTAATATGCAGATTTTCCTTGCAATTGTTATATAATTTCATTAACATTCTTGATAAAGATGTCAAATAGCTGCAGACTTTGGGGTTCTCTAGGACAAATCCTTATTTACAATTACTTAATATCAAGCATTTAATGCATTCCACTGATGCTTGTATAATGTGTGGGGCCAAGAACAAGGCCTTAGAGAAATTTATGATGTCAACAGCTACTTTTACCAAAACAGACTTGTAATTAATTAAAGAATAAAATTTACAGAAAACTCTTCTCTGTGAGACCACGTTGGCTGGGTCTTACTTATGATGCCCTTTAATGTAAATTGCTGGTGTGTCTGGGAGACAGACTAAGCTGTACTTAAACTCATCACACAGTTTGTCTTTTTTTAAGTACTGGCACACTTGAGTTTTGCTTTGAGGGCCTGGAGGATTTTTTTTGGAGGAGGAGAGAGAATATATTTTGGTTTGGGAGTTGTTCAGTTGTTTTGTTTTGGTTTTTCTTAATCCTCAAGGATTTCCCCATTGTTCCAAGATTTGTTAAATGTCATTAATAATTCAATAATTTTCATGAGATCACTTACCATCCTTCCCTGCAAGTTATGCAATGCAGTAGCCTTAAGGTTTAAGCTCTTTTAATAATGCCAAAATGTCAAAAAAATGGAGCTGTTCTGTTGAGAGGAAACTGTGACACGGGGTGCACTTCAGAGAGGGATATCCACTGCAGTTTGTCATTCCTGCCTGCATGGAAGGGTCTGGTGCTGAGTGTGGCGTGTGAGAAGGGGATGGTTGCAGTCGTGCCCTGAGCTCTGTCCCTGTCAAGCTGGGGTACATCCCATTCATTTATTGTATCTCTGTTGGTAAGGACACCACACCTGTGCCAGGCAAGCCCTTCCCTTGCTTCACTTCCCTTGGAGTGACATTACCTATAAATCAAATGTTTCCTGTGCCACTGCAGGTGTTTGGGAGCAGAGCCATGGCCTGGAACCAGCTTCTGGAGCAGTCTGGTCCTGGGTGCTTGCTCGGAGACCTTCATGGCAAGTGGAGGGTTAACGTCATCCTGGGATGCTGTGACTGATGCTGGTAATGAAACCAGCACTAAGCATGGCTTTATTTCTTGAAGTGTTGCTTGACTCTGAAAGCCAGCTGCCTGCAAAGTTAAGTAGGTCAATCTTACCATTAAAATACAGTGGAATGAGAGTGAGATTGGAGGGGGTGGTGGCTATATTGGACAGCTCTGCTGAGACATTAATTAGCTCAGTGTCCTCTTTTGTGCATGCTGTATCAGGTCCAAAAACCCATCTGAATTATGCTCAAAGGTCTTCTAAATTGGAGGCTTTTGTTTCCAAAAGGTGCACTTGCATTTCAGAAGCAAGCCTCTATCTTTCTTTGGAAGTAGGTAACAAAAGCCAGGTAGTTACTCAAACATAGCCTGCCCTGGACCATAGAATGACCATAACGAGGGACATGGTCCCAGTGGCTGCTGGGGAGACAGACTCAAATCAAGGGTTAGGAAAATCACAGCCAGGGCTGTCAGCTTTTTTTCCGGTTCTTCCTCATGGCCGAGGAGGCTCTTGGCCCTCTGTGCCCCTGCAGCGTGGGCTGGTCCCTCGTTTGCCCTTGGCCACAGCCCAGGCAGTGCTGCCCTGGGCCAGGACGGGTGGCACCTGTGGCTCTGGTTTTGTGGACAGCTCCTTCAGCTGATGGGAGCCAGAGACCAGCCCATGCAGCAGTAAGGGTTACAGGAACGAGGAGGGCTCATATGCAAAGGAAGGATGTGAGTGGGAGACAGACTTCATCTGATTTAAGTACTTGGTAAAGAGGTAAGCCTCAAAAGAAGACTTTTCCACACATAGAATCCTGGAACACTTTGGGTGGGAAGGTTTAAATGTGAACTTTAAATGACAACTTTAAATGTCAACTGGGCCAAGGCCCTGCCACGAGCAAGATTGTCTTCTACTAGATTGGGCTGCTCAGAACCCCATCCAACCTGATCTTGAATGCTTCCAAGGATGGGATGTTGCATACAGGTAAAGATATTATAAGAAAAGACCTTATAAAATATAGTTTAGGCCCTACTAGTCTAGCTAAGCTAGCAGTTATCTTATAATTTCCCATGTAAAAAATCACAAGAATGAAAGCATGCGAAAGGCCTCTCTCTTTCTCTGGGGCCCCCCTGTGTGGGGAAACCCCCTGCAAAGGGTCTATGCTAGAATTGAGAGATGAACGAGATCTTTTTCGGTCTTCAGGTTGCTGTTTATTTCTTATCAAAACCTCTCCACACCGCCTGCACCAGGCTTAGCGTGGTGAAGAATACAGCGAAAAAGGTCACAAGATGTGCAGTTACAAGGTCTTTTAAAGCCATCTTGTCCAATTAACTCTAAAAATGTACTTTATTTCTACTTCTCTGCCAATAACTAACTAACTTTCTGACACGTAACATCTGCATCGTGACTTCTCCAAACCAATCACCCAGTGCCACTAATACTACAGAAAATGGAGTAAATGAAGAAGAAGGAGAAGGCAGGGCAACGCCCAAAATCCTCCATTTTGCCCTCTATCTACCCCCATACTAAAAACCTAAAAGTCTAAATTTTTAACCCAGTGATAGCTACACTACAATTTAGCCTACATATTCACAGATTGTACACCATCCCAAAGCTTAGGGAGTTTTCTCCATGGATGAAAGTTAAAAGCACGGCTCTCAGGAGGATCAGCAGGGTCAGGGTTTGTCAGAACAGACAGAGAAACATTCCCTGTGCCCTGGGTTCCAACAAAAGCAGTTAGCACAACAAACTATTCTAGTAAGAAAACTGTTTGCACCTGTAATAAACAAGAAATAAATCAAAAAACAAAATATGTGAACTAACCAAAAATAGAGAGATTTAACAAACATACACCCTAGCCATTTACCAACCAATAAACTAAATATCAATATATTGTTAGCCAATTAAGTCTAACACAGTACCTTCTAATATTTCCTATAAATATAAGCTTTGTAAATAAAGAATGGGCTTTTTCTGCATGAAGAAACTGCATCCCATCTGTTTTGCTGCAACATAGGGACACTCACCACCTCTCCCAGCCTGGCTCCAGAGCAGAGGGGCTCCAGCCCTCAGAGCATCTTCATGGGCTCCCCCCAGCAGATCCAGGTCCTTCCTGTGCTGAGAACCTCCGAGCTAAATAACTTCAGCTTGATTTTGCTGCAGCTGCAATTGGAATTTCCAAAAACATTTGACAAGGCCCTGGGCCTCTTTAAAAAGCAAAACTGCCATGCATTAAACAGGATGGTTGTCTTGTTAAGGGCTAGAGGAAGCATTTGGAAGAGACATTTGGCATTTTCAGGGGACTGAGGCCACTGGGGGAATCCTGCAGGGATCCACACTAACACTGGACTGTTCAAAATGTTTCCCTCATGATATGAGAAGTAAACAGGCAGGGACTGAGGTCAGGTTTGAGGATTACATGGAGCAGTAAAAATTAAAAGGTACCCACAAAGAAGTGCTAAAGCATCTTAGACTACTGAGTAGTTGGGAGATTAAATGACAGATAAAATTCAGTATTATAAAATTAAAGGGCCCCAGTAACATCTACATATTGCCCTTGCAGTCCCTCAAAGATGGTTTGCATTGGTGTTCAAATGGGGATATCATGAAAGCCTACAGGATTACTCCATAGCTTCTTACTGCTGAACTCTTTCCTCATCAAAACATCTTGCCATGCTACATCAAATACCATCTTTCAAGACAGACTCCAACCCCCTGGCCCCGGCCCCTGCCTCAGAGCTGCTGCTGTGCAGAGCACAGGCAGAGCAGGGAGGACGTTTCCAGCCTACCTGCACCGGTCCAGGTGCTGCCTCAGCACCTGCCTGCTGCAGGGACAGGTCACATCCCTGGCACTACTGGCTGGCTCAGAGCTCTGAGGCTGATCTGCACAGCTCCCTCCAGGTGGGGTGGCTGGGTCCGTGGCACCCAAATGAAGTCTCTCATGTCCCTGGCCGCCTCTCATCGCCAGCCACTGATGCAAGGACAGCCACAGCACAGCCCCTGAGCAGAGAGGCACCACACCCCTGGCAGGCCTGGTGCACACGCGTGGCTCCCCATCACACGGGCTGCCCAGTCAGTGCCTGTCTCACTGTCCCCTGTCCCTGACAGCTCCCTGTGCTCTGCCATGGAGATGCAGGCACCACGCAGGGTTCCCCTCCTTCCTTGTGCTGGCCTGTGAAGCACTGCAGGCAGGGCAGGTGGGCTCAGAACTGCACTAAGCAGAGATGTGTGGCAGAGCCAGGCTGGCTGGCAAGCACACACTCTCCCCTTTCTCCAGGAACTTCATCTCTGCTCCCGAATTATGGGAACAGCCACGCAGTCAGCACAAGCAAACAAGGAAAGATGCCGGTGCCAGTGACGCAGCTGGCAAATTGCTTTGGCCCCGTCGGAGGCAATGCCAGGGAGAGGGTACCAGGAGAATGCCAGCAAGGCAGCCCTTGGGGTGGAGGAGAGGCTGGAAACTAAATCAGCATTCTGCAGGCTCACACTGAGAGGATCATCAGCCCTGGTCTCCGTGGGGGCCAAGCCAACATGGACTGAAGTTCTACCCCTGACATGGAACAGGCCATTCCAGCCTCTGCAGCAGCCACCAACATGCTTGGCAGCTGTCAGGCATCTAAAGAGAAGCTGTCAGCACATCCCCCTCAGTTTCATAGTTCCTAGGCTAAACAACTCAGGCTAATTTAGGCTTTCACCATAAGCTGCTTTGCCCAAAACTCCCTCTTAAGGGAATTGTATTGGGTTTGCATGGCAGGGTTTTGGGGGGGGGGGGTGTTACAGGGATGGTTTCTGTGAGAAGCTTCTAGAAGCTTCCCCAACATCCAGCAGAGCCAAAGCCAGCCGACCCCAAGAGAGAGCCCATCAGCACTGGTGGCAGTGCCTCTGGGATTTAATAAGGGAAAAAGCTGCATCAGCCAGAGAGAGGAGTGAGGGTACATGAGAGCAGCAGCCCTGCAGTCCCCCAGGCCAGTGCAGAAGGAATGAGAGGAGGTGCTCCAAGCTCTGGAGCAGGGATTCTCCTGCAGCCTGTGGGGTCCAGGGATAGCAGGGACCCACCTACAGCCCAAAAAGATCCACACAGGAGCAGAGACCCACCTGCAGCCACCAGAGGTCCATCGGAGAGCAGAGACTCACCTGCAACCCATGAGGGAGCCCATGTGAGAGCAGAGGAGGAGTGTGAGGACCTTCTCCCTGAGAAGGAAGCAGTATGAGAGACATGCTGTGATGAATTCATCCCATTCCCTGTCCCACTGCACTGCTGAGGGGGAAGAGGGAGACAACTGGAAAGTGAAGCTAAACTGGGGAAGAAAGGAGGGGTCGTGAGAAGATGGTTTTATGATCTGGTTTTATTTCTCATTGCCCTACTTTGACTTGATTGGTAATAAACTAATTTCCCAAAATTGAGTCTGTTTTGCCCATGACAGTGACTGGTGAGTGAGCTCTCCCTGTCCTTATCCCAATACATGAGTGTTTCTTTCTCTTCCCTGCCCAGCTGAGGGGAAGAGTAACGGGGCAGCTTTGATGGGCACCTGGTATCCAGCCAGGGTCATCCCAGTGAGTTTTCCAGCCAGTGCCAGGTGAGTTTTCTCCCTCCCTGTAGCACAAGCCCCTAACTGGACACTGAACCCAGGAGAGATAGCAGTACTAACAGGCAGGAGATCAGGCATCAGAGCCAGAGCAGGGTTCTTGCAGACTGTATGTCCATTACAGAAGGCCACGACACCCCTTTTGTATGGCAACTGGTCACACAGAGCAGCCTTTGCCTTGGGGTGCAGTGTTTGCACAGTGCTCCCATTCTCTTGATGAAGAGGGTTAAGTGCCTCATGTTCAGTGCTTTGTGCTTTTATCTGAGCAATAACAAATAAACTTCTTTCCCAGGGGTGAGCTTTGATAGAGCTGCTTACCAACTTTCATCAGTTGTGTGTTCACTGACCATGACAGTGCGGAATACTTTTGCTGTTGATAGACTTGTCAGATAACTCTTCAGCTTCACCAGGCTCTTGGCTTTGGTGGCTTCATGTGGAGTAAATGATCTGGGAAGGGCTGAGCGGTAACACTGTTATGAATATATTGACACACAGGAAGCCCACATCTCAAACACCATATGCCGTCTAGTTGTCTCGTATTAAAAGGGTAAAAAAGAAATCATCAGTTGTGAAAGATGACCAGAGTGTGCTGTGTTGCAGATGGTGCAGTGCAGATAGACAGCAAACTGTTACTACGTGTTTCTTACAATAGAAGCTAGGAAGTGCCAGAAGAAGTAATTGGACATCTGGTCTAAATGCAACAGAATAAATTACTTTTCACAATGCACATAATTACACAGCAAAACTCTTGACTTCACAATACCTTGTGATAATAGGAAGTATAAATGTCTGTTCTTGGGCAACACTGAATTCCCCAAATCCAATTATGCAGCAGATGGTAAAAAGATGCCATCACAAAATATATAAACAAAAACAAAAGGAGGATCTGGAGTTACTAATGATTAGTGTGTATTAATGATTAGCAGATTGACTTTCCACATTTAATAAAGTTCATGAAGTGTTGATAAAGTGCTGATATCTATAGACTGGTGACAGGTCTGATCCTTTCCTTGGCTGAGGACAATAGGGGACTCCCCTGTAGCAGCTTTATAGAAAATGTCTGTGGTTTGCTGTACCTTTTCCCCTCCATTATTATTATCCTCACGGGGAATCAGTGTGTTAATTCCCACTTCCATGGGAGAGAAATGGAGGATACAGCAGCCAGCATACAGACATGACAAAGTGGATGGGAACGAACCCTCACAACAACTCTGGACCTTTCCTTGCAGTGAACATGGAGACAGCCAATGTGAAGCAGCAGCCAGGCAGCCCTGGAGAGAGGACACGGTGGGCAGGCACGGGGCTGGTTGGGAGACAGGGTCTGGGGGTGCAGGGGCAGGTCTGGCATTCACACCCTGCCCAGCCCTCCTCTAGGCCAGCCAGGGGCAATGGTCACCAGGAAAAGGCCATCTGAGTCACAGCTGCAGTTGCCAGCAGCTTCCATAGGCACCGCTAGGTCACAGCTGGCCATGGGAGCTCTGCAGTGGGAAAGAGGAGGAGCCAGAATCTGGGAGAAAAAATTGCAGGAGTGTTGTGTCCCAGGAGGGGAACAGTCACAGAGGTCCAGGAGCCCCAGATCAGGACCCAGCTATTGCAGGTCATGTGGTGCTTTCATAAATCCGTGAATGCTCACCTCACACCAGCTAGCAGCTGACTAAAGCTTAGATTAGGGACACAAAACCCATGCATCCTTTGTGGGTTTCATTTAATCAATAACATTTATACACTACAAAGTATGGGGCAGATTGTGCACAGGCGTATCATCAATCCAAACCTTTCCCAGTTGCAGAGGTCAATTCCTGAAGTGCTGGGAGTGCTTGCTGGTGTATTCCTTTGATGGGCAGAGGAAGATGACAGCAGGGTGATGTGATGCAGGTACAAAAGGCTCCAGCACCTCCCCAGAACCTCATATTTGCTAGAGGCAGGCTGGGACTTTGGAGCCTGCAGGCCAGGCTGTAGAGGTTAGGCTAGGATCTCGAGGCTGCTGCTGGATTTCCCCACTGAATTCTAAGTACAAGGCACTGCAAGGCATATAATACAATTTAGGTGCATTAGTTCCTGATTTGTGATTGCAAATTGAATTTTGCCTGGTCAAAATCCCAAATACTCAAATGATAATTAAATGTGTGTGGAGAATTTGTACTCTCAGTATTTATTATTTATAGACTGAACCCACAAATGCAAATGCCATCACCTGCTCCCTAAGCACACCATGCAGCCTGTGCACAGTCACTGAATTCCCAGGATTGTCCTAAGTGGCACAGCACATCCTTTCCAATGGCCAGCACTGATGTGGAAGTGTGTGAAGCCTGGGAATGCCAGCCAGCCAACAGTGATGCCTAGGGCAATCAGACACAAAATTCCCCAATCACAGCATAATTCTCACCCTGCACCAGCAATAGGGCTGCACTCTGGGGCACAGGGAAAGGACACAGAGCCTGAACCACTTTTAAGAAGTTTGGGGGAAGGATGCAGAATAAACTGTCCCACAGTGCTAATGGCCACCTGTTTCTGCTATCAAAAAAATGGCATTGCTCACTGATACCTAACACTGATAGCACTGAGCTTTTCAAATAATGTGTCTGAGCACTCCTGCGCAGACCAGAGCAGTGCTGGGCAAGCCAGGGATCCTTGACTGGTGGCAAAGACAGGCTATAGTGCAGTCAGCATTAAAACCAACAGCTAGCTCTGCAATAACCAAGTGGTTCTCACAGCAACCAAGTGAGAACGGACCTCACAGACAATATATGACTGGCAAACTCTTCCTGTAAAACCACTTGCAGTCCGAGTTTTACAGCTGCCAACTCTACCCTTGGCTTTCATGAAGTTCCCTCCTCATAATGCAGATAGAGGGAGAAGGAGCTTTGAAACAAGACTCTGCTGGGAAAGCAATATCAGGCTCACCCTCCTCCTCACCACTGTAGACTGCAGCAGCAATGAAGCTCAGCACAGGAAAGAGGCAGTCCTGATCTGCCAAGAGCATCTGAAAAGCAGCATGGAACAACCCAGATGGTTGATCACATTTTGATCACCTCACCTGCCATGCAGCTGCAGAGTTAACATAAATTCTGACAAGCTTCAGTTTTCACTTAGCTGGAACTTGCCTTTTGCACAAGGGCACTACAGATTGAATCCTTCTAATGGCAACATGACTACCCAGGCCTTCCACAGCTCTCCCCAAAGCACAGACCAATTCTCCTATAACTAGGAAAGGCCTTTTGAAGTGACCATGTAAAGACTTTCAAGGGCCCTAGGGCATGGAGCAATGGATGTCTGTGCCCATGTCTGCACACGTGCCCACACCAATGTCCTTTTGCTGTGGGCTGACCTCATCCAGGGCACGGTCTAAGCTGCCTGTTGGGTCCAGCTATGTTACACAGCAGGACAACATAGGCTGCCGCCAAGGACATCACCTGGACAGAGAGGAGCCTCAGGAGTTCCCAAGTCTGCCAAAACCACATCTAGGCTGAGGCACCTTAGCAGCCCCTTGGAACCATAGATTCCATCTTGGCTTGACTCCTCCTTCCACTCTTCATTGCTCACAGAAAGTAGTAGGTTACTGCCCTAAGGTAATGGAGGATGGTTTAGGTTCATTTCCTTATTTCTCAACTGCTTCATTAGGCACATCCAGTGCTGCCTTTCCTGGGGATGGGGCAGACCCCATGCCTGTGTCTTCAGGCACACGTGGAGGAGCACCCTGGAGGGTCAGAGCACCCCTAGGTGCAGAGGAGCTGTGGGAGTGTGCGAGGGGCACCAGCCCGAATGTCGGCATCTGTCGGTGACCCACAGCCGCGACACCAGTGCTGCTCGCTGCCATAGGCGTGACGGCGGCCCCCGGCCCGGGACACGTGCGTGCCCGCGTGTGGAGCCTCCGGTGCTGCGGAGAGCGGGCGCTGGGGTTTGCTGGCGGTGCAGCACGGGGAGAGCGGGCGCTGGGGGTTGCTGGCGGTGCAGCCTGCGGCGTTGGGGGTTACTGGAGAACGACATCGGGAGCGGCGCCGGTGGTTCCGGGGGTCCGCTAGCAGGGTAGGGGCGGTATCGGCTGTTTCGGGGTACGGCTCGGGGCGGTGCCGGCCGCTCCGGGGCACGGCTGAGAGGNCCCCCCGCGCTGCGGCCGGGGCTCGGCCCCGCTCCGTCCCGCGGTGCAGGGAGCCGGGCCGGTGTCAGGGCTGCCGCCCGGCCGGGCCGCAGCCCCCGCCGCCATGGCCCGAGTCTCGGCGATGATCAGCCCAGTCCTGGTTCTCTTCGGCTGCGACCTGTGTTTCGTGCGAGCAAGTAAGCGCGGCCGGGCCGGGAGGGCACCGGGGCGGCGCGTCCCGCCGGGCGGGGACACCCTGCCGGGCGCCCGTTCCTGCCGTGGGCTGCGGTCCTCGCCAGATACCCCCGCCGGCCTCACCGCATCCCCGGCGTGGCCTTTGCCGCGATCCCCGAGGACTCTTCGGGCACCCCCGGGGCGCCGCGGCCTCCGAGTCTCCTGTGCTTTGGACCGTGTCGCGTCCCCTCCCGGGGCTCGGCTGCTGCCGCGCTGCCCTTCCCGGGGGCTGCCAGGGGCTCCCACCGCGGGCGGGCGCGGGTAGGAGTGGGCGCTCTGCGGAGCGCGGGCCCCGTGTCCCGTCCTGCCTCGAGGGAGCTCTGCTCCGGGCAGGGACACTCGGGGCTGCGGCGGGCTGGGGCTGGGATCGTGTCCTTTCCTGCCGCTGTTCGCTGGAGCATCGAGCTCAGTGCACCCGAGGCACCGCTGTCCCTTGACTCGCCGGAGTGGCCCGCTGTCAGCAGCCGCTTCCTGCGGTCTGTTTGCCCCTCGACAGGTCACAGGGGTATCAAATCGAATTGCGAGTACCGGACGTGTTCTGCTACATTCTGCCGTGTTGCAAAACACGTACTGACGGGTTCAGGAAGAGATGCAGTCAGGGGTGTTAAAAAGGGGCCACTTATTTTTAGATGTGCAGTCTGGTGCTTACTTCCTGCTGCAGCAGTAAGTTGGGCAAACATCTGTGTGCCCTTGAGCAGCAGCCCCAAGGGCATGGGCCGGGGGGCAGGGGTGGTCCACTCTCCAGATCACAGCAGGATGGCAAGGGCACTGGTGGAGCTGTGCCCTGTCCCTCGTCCCTCTGCAGCACCACATGTGCCAGCATCCCTTGTGAAGGGATCCCTGTCTGGCCCCTTTGCTGACCCACGGAGCTGGCATATCTGGTCTCATGTCCAGCTGCCCACCAGCTATCCCTCCCACTGGCCACCACCCATCCCTCCTACTGCTCGCCAGTCATCCCTCCCACTGCCCTCTGGCCATCCCTTCAGCTGCCCACTGGCCATCCCTCCCAGGGTCCAGCCACGGGCTGCAGTGCTGTTAGCTCCTGTACACAGCCCAGCTCTTCCCACCCCTTAATCAGGCCCAGAAGGAGCACACTGCTGTGCAGACAGCACAAAACCTGTGCCAGGCCTTAAGTTAGTGACTGTGCTTTCTGTGTGCGTCCCCCTTTTGTAATATGGCTTTAATAAAAAGTGAAGCTGGATCATTTATAAGTGATGTAGAATCATTAGCAGTTAATGCATTGAGCTAAACAGTGGCATACTTTTCCCAGAGAGCCAGGCAGCTTCTTGACTGTATAGCCAGACTGTGTTGGCTTCAGAGAGTGTGCTTTTTGGAGCCCTTGCATTTACAGACCTTTATGGCAACAGTTCTGGCACAAAGCTGCTCTGATCTCAGCTGCAGAACAGGCTGAATATTAGATGTAATGTGGGGATTATACACAAAGCTTTGTCCTTTGGAGGTCTTGTAGCAACTTTGAGATCTCATCTTGAATTTCATAGAATCCTGGAATGGTGTGGTTTGGAAGGGACCTTAAAGCCCATCTCATACCACACCCTTGGTACAGGCAATGACACCTTCCACTGTCCCAGGCTGCTCCAAGCCCTGTCCAGCCTGGCCTTGAGCACTTCCAGGGATCCTGGGGCAGCCCCAGCTGCTCTGGGCACCCTGTGCCAGGGCCTCACCACCCTCACAGGGAACAATTTATTTCCAATATCCCATCTAACCCTGGCCTTTGTCAGTGAAAAGCCATCCCCTCCTTGTCCTGTCACTTTGTCCAAAGTCCCTCTCCAGCTCTCTTGGAGCCCCTTTAGGCACTGGAAAGGGCTCCAATATCTTACCAGAGTGTTCTCTCCAGGATGAAAAACCTCAGTTCTCCCAGCCTCTCTCCAGAGCAAAGGTGATTTGGATTAGACATTTCTTTGTGTATCTAGAGTGAACTTCTCAAGTTTTGACTTCTGAGGGTTCTCGTCTTGTCTCTCCCTGACAGGTGTGCAAATCCCAGGTGCTCAGAAATGTATTTTCTGCAGTTCATTCAGCATCAAACTGATCAAGGAGCACTGGTTCTTCTAATGCAAAGCTGTAGCCTGGACAGCAGCTCTCCTGTCACACAGGCTCAGGGCTGCTGGCCTGGAGTGTGCACCAGGTGTGCTCAGGGTGTGCGAGGTGTGGTGCGCTGACGAGCCACGTGCCTTGTGGCTCGCTATGCCCCCATGTCCTCTCACCCTTCTGCTGCTGGTGAGTGACAGTCCTTGCACAGGTCCTGGGCAAGCTCTGGCTAAATACAGCTGGAGCACTTGTCAGACCTGTGTGGACTCAGCAGCCTGGCTTATGAATTGGTGCAGTGCCTTTGTTCTCAAATCATCAAGTGACTCAGTCCCAGGGCAGTGTCTCAGCATCCCCAGCCTGAAAACCTCAGCTGGGATAGGCTGGCTGCCTTGCAGAAGCCTAGAAAATTCTTGAGCAGAGCTGGACAGCTGCTACAAACTCCATCCATAAACGTCTGTTGCAGAGATGTCAGACCCCATCTTCAGTTTCCTCATGTACACTTAAAGGTTGGTAGTCAAACTGCCCCCATCACGCATATTCAGGACTTCTAAAATTCTGTTAGATGTAAAAAAACCCCACCTAATTCATTACATCATGTGGATGTACCCTGTGAAGCACCATGTCCTGTTCTTGTCCCGAGGCCAGCTGGCAGGGTTTGGTCATATCCGTGGAATTAAACTCGTGAGTTCCAAAGAGGTAGGCACATCAGTGCTACTTGTCAGGAATGGTTTTCTGCCTTGTCCTGGCTTCCAAGCCATGCCCAAGAGTGGTTTGGGCACATACTGGCTAGTGCAGACCAAATCAGATCTTGGACCAGTCTCCACCACTGGATGATTCTTGGGCTGTTCTGACCCCATTGTGTCTGCTAGCACAAACCTAGCTAGCAACCTAACTAGTGGTAATCCAGGACAACTGCTCTTGTGCTTGAAGACAGGAAGCGTGCAGCCCCCCATGGAGCCCCACTTGGAAGTGTCTGTGATGGGACAGTGCAGGGGAGCAGCTGTTTGCTGGCTGATGGTGCTGCCTGAGCTCGCCTGTCCGCTGAGCCGCTGACCTGCCGCCAGCCCTGGCTGGGACAGAAAACCAGACAAGGATGGAAAATGGCCCAGTGGAAAAGAACCTGAGGGTGCTGGTTGACAGCAGTTAAACATGATCTGGTCAAGAAAGCTAAGAGCATCGTGGCTTGTGTCAGCAATAGTGTGGCACCAGGACCAGGGCAGTGATTTTCCCCCTGTGCTGGATGCTGCTGAGGCACCTCTAATCCTGGCCACTCGCAACAAGAAAGACATTGAGGGGCTGGAGCGTGTCCAAGGAAAGGAACAGAGCTGGGGAAGTGACTGAAGCACAAGTCTCATGGGTGGCTGAGGGAGCTGGGGCAATTCAGACTGGATAAAAGGAGGCTCAGGGGTGACCTCACTCTCTGCCACTCCTTGACAGGATGGTGGACCCAGGTGGGGGTCAGGCTCTGCTTCCAGGGAAGGGGTGACAGGACAAGGGGAAGTGGCCTCAAGCTGTGCCAGGGCAGGTTCAGGTTGGATATTGGGAACAATTTCTTCACCGAAAGAGTGGTTAAGCATTGGACAGGCTGCCCAGGATAGTGGTGGATTCATCACCCCTGGAAGTGTTCAAGAAATGACTGCACGTGGCACTTTGCAATATAGTTTAGTGGGCATGGGGTTATTTGGTCAAAGTTTGGAGTTGATGATCTTGGAAGTCTTTTCCAACCACAGTGATTCTATAATTTAATCTACAGGCAGCTCAGCTCCTATGCTGACAGAGTACATAGCCCCTGGGCGATGGGCAAGGCTAGGTCTGCAGCTTTGTTCATCCTCTTCTGCTGTTGGCTCATAGGCAAGCAGAGTGTGCATGAAGACAAGGCTTTGAGACTCCCTCTTACAGCTCAGTGATGAACCAGATCCCCACGGGCAAAACTCTACAGAGACACACTCTTTGTGGGATAAAGAATGTTTGAGTGTATCTTTGAATCCTTTCCAGTTTTCCAGACTCCTGTTCTGAAGGAGAACAGAACCCTGTGGTGTCTTTGTATCTGGCAACCCTCTCTTCTGGTGGTGTGTCAAACTTCTGGAGACACACTCAGTCCCAGGATCTCTCTTAGAACATGTTTTCTGGGCTCTCCTCTCTGTTTTAATTGCCATTGGCAGACTACAACCCTGAATTTCTCAGACTGGGAACCACAACCTTCCTCTGGTTTAATCTGAAGCTGGGTAATTCAGATGTGAATGAATGCACTTAAACAGCTGGCCTGCAAAAGTCACCTTTTTTTGCAGTCACTAGCTGGGGTTGTTGTTGGTGTCATGGTTGTCCTTTCTCTTGTTCTCAGTTGCCCCCTGGAACTCTTTTTCTATATAAATCACAGCATGGATGCTGCAGCCCTAGCTGCTCCACAGGCAGCTTGTAGAAGGGCACTGACTTACATGTGGAGAGTGGGAACACACAACAGCAGCTTCAATGTCTTTCATGTGCTCCTGTGTCTAACTTCCAGACAAAATTTGGCTTTGGTGCTGACTGTGTGGGATCTTGTTGTGCTCTTAGTGCTGTGAAATCTCACAGTGGCAATAGTGGGGACCATGGCTCAGTCAGGTTGGCTTTCCATAGAACTGCAATGGCCAAGGTTGCTGCCAGCTTTGCAGCCAATGGCACTGCACTGCTGGTGATGCCTACAATTACTAGCTTTTTATATTTTTCATATATTTGAGGCCATGTAGATTGTTAATGCATGGTTGTAGCCTCTAGTACTTTTCCTATCTTTCTTCCCCACATTTAAGAACAATCAGCTAACCTTATAAATACATTCCTAAAAATATTGTTTAGTCTTATTCCAAGAAGAGAATCAGCTACAAGGACGTTTTGTTTTCCAACCAGAATCTGGACCAGGCAAAACGAAAGTGGGGCAGGAGAAACTTCTGGACTGCTTCCAGTGGGGCAGGACCCCAGGAATTGCTACCTAACCAACTAACCTTTTAATTGGACAGTATATGATAAGTATACTAATCTTAACCTTATAAAAATTGTAGCATTACTATACCACATACGATTTTTTGCCATATTGTGTAGTTGAAAGCTTTCAAGTAAAGGTTTGCTTATATATTCACTCCTAATGTTGTTGGGAAGATCTATTTTCCAGGCATTACTGGGACAGCCAGCTCTGCCTTTGGCATTGGCCTTCGCCCATGCCCTGGAGCAAGGAATAATTCCAGGCAGAGGAGATGGCCAGATGGAGTGTAGAGTGTGTTTATTCCAAGGTGCCCCATTTTTCTGTCACAATCAATATGTCACTGAGGACGGGTTCCCCAGGGAAGGTGCTCCCTATAGCCCTAGCCAATGTGCTGCCATTGGCAGGTGTTGGAGAGGCCCCATGGTGATGTGCAGGGCTGAGTGCCTGTTCTGAGACATCTTCTTTTGCCTCTTTCCTGTGCCTCGCCACGGTCCATGCCTGGCTCACCCAGACAGGCCACCGTCCCCTGTCAACGTGACCGTGACGCAGCTCAAGGCAAACTCTGCCACAGTCTCCTGGGACGTACCAGAAGGAGATGTGGTCATCGGCTATGCCATTCTACAGCAGGTATCCAGGATCTGTCCACAGGGGACTGGGGACGCTGATTACCAGCATGCTTCTATGTCAGTCCTTTTGCCTCGGTCCGGGGCTCCTCTGGCATCTGCCCGAGGACATCTCTGCTGCTGAGCAGCCCTTGCCAGAGTGCCCCATCTGAGCCATCCATCCTGGTGGGAGGCAGAAGACTGTGGGCTGCATTGGGGGTAGTCCCTCCAATGGCTTCCCTGGGATTTCTCTAGGTAAGGATGGTGCTTCAGCCATGCCATAAGCCTTCTTTGCTTGCCTTGCTCCACCTATGCAGCCCTGGGTGATGGTGGCTTCTCCAGGGAGGTGCCTGGCTCTCAGGCCATGCAGGCATGCTGAATAGGCAGTGGTGGCCAGTCTGGCCCACCCTGGGGTGGATGGTTGCCTGGGAAGGGAGGAGTGAGGGCATAGCCCTGCAGCTGGGGGCCTGTGCCTGGTGCAGCTGGCAGCAGCCTCCCAGGGGTGACAGCTCTTCTCTCTGGCAGAGGCAGGACGGGCAGATGCAGCGCTTCATCCGTGAGGTGAACACCACCAACCGTGCCTGTGTGCTGTGGGACCTGGCAGAGGATGCTGACTACATCATCCAGGTGCAGAGCATTGGCCTGTATGGGGAAAGCCAGGCTAGCAAGCGTGTCCACTTCCGCACCCTGAAGGAGACCGACCGCCTGCCTTCCAACAGCTCCAACCAAGGTGAGGCACCTCCTTCCAGCTTGGCCAGGTGCTGCTGGTGGGGCCGCACCTGGAGGTCTGTACAGCAGATGGACAGGGATTCAGCAACCAGTGAGGAAGGTGCTGCACTGAGCAGCAGCCTGCTGGGGACACACAGGGTCGTACAGGCTGCTGTTGTGTCCATTGTGTGTCCACGATAATGTCCCCAAGCCGTGGTTTGCAGCCATCCTATCCCAGGTCTTGGCACCTATTCAGCTAGGCAGACTGGCCAGGACAGCTGCTGGGGCCTGCCCAGCTGCTGCCTGTAGGAAGCCAGTACTGAACAGACTCTCAGATCTCCCAGTCTGCAGGCTACCAAAGGACAAATGACAGAGCACTGTGGTCTCCTTTACTACTCATCTGTTTTGCCTTGGGGTTGCCTACATGCTGGTCCATGAGAGAGAATCCAGGAATCCAAGAGAGATGATGCCCCATAGAGGGCATGGGAGTCTGTCTCCAGCACTAACCATGAGAGGGGTCTTGAGTACGGCAGGGCAAGCAGATGGCTGACTTTCCTCAGAACTTCTATGTTAAACTGACCTGACCTGGTTGCTGTGCAGAGAGAGACCTTAGTGATTACTGGTATGCACTGTGCAGTCCCTACATGAACTTAAACAAGCTGTTGGAATACCTGACTGCCTTTGTAGCAAGGATGGTTTATCTGACACAGGAAAGCCACAAGATGCATGTCCTCTCCCCAGACAGGATGTCATCCCACACCCTTCCTTGGCTGGAGGAGGTGGGCTTCTCTCCTTGGGACTTTGTCAAATCCTCCAGTGTTGCTGTAGTGGGAGGGTACCTGCTGCCAGCCCTGCTTCGAGTCTCTTCTCTGCAGGTGACATCACCATGGAAGGGCTGGACAAAGACCGGCAGCTGCAGACAGGCGAGATCATTATCATTGTGGCCGTGCTGCTCATGTGGGCAGGTGAGTGCCACAAGCAGTGTGCTGGCAGGCTGAGGCAAAGGTACAATCCATGGTTCACAGAGAGCATGTGGCTCAAGAGAATGCAGAGGCACATTGCTGGCACCCTTCCTAGTAAGTCCACTGAGTCTGTGGAGGTGCTGGAGCCAGCGGGGTGAAAGCAGCAACCACAGCCACTGTTCAGCAGTAATGGCCTGGAGTATGTTGAAGAGCAGGAGACAGAATGGGACCTGGAATTACAGGGTGGGAGCATCCCAGCTGACATTGACGATTTTGTTGATTGGGCCTCAGAGGTCGTGACTGATACTGCACTAACTGGTAGAGACTGTGCCTCAGTGTGCTAAAGCTGTAAAGGGGGTGATTTGCTCCTGTATAGCACAATTAAAGCCAGTGCAGGCAGCAGGCTACTCTGGGAGCATGGGAGCCTAGGAGGTAAATCAGCTCCTTACTGGTCACATGAAGTGAATGGGAACTCATTGATCCCCTGCTCCCTTCCCAGTAAATGTGGATTTTGTAGTGGTATTGTGCAGAAATTTCTCCTTGCCCTGACCTTGACACTTTCCTAGGGCACTGGAAAAGACTACAATATGACTGCTGGTAGTTTACACCTGGCAGAGGTTGATATGTCAGGATGCCAGCTAGGAGGAGTCAGGCCCAGTCTGTGTGTGCCTGTGTGTTATCACACACACACTAGGGGTTGAGTGAGTCCAGCGTGGTCACCCTTGGGGGCATTGCTCCAGACTCCTGTGTCCAGAGTTCCCAGGTGTGGGACACGCTGCATGAGATGCATGCTGTGAAGGCATTGCAGAGTGACTGACCCCACAGCCAGTTTGCACAGACAAAGACAAAGGCTGGTTTTTGTGAGGGTCACAGGCACCAGCTCAGTAACTTTAATGCCTTGCTGGAGGCACTCCAAAACCCACATAGCTGCCCACTGACCTCACTGTCCCTGTTTGAGTGCCTCAGCACCTGCCTTTGGTGAGTGCTGAGCACCTCACGTGTGGCCCAATGGCCTTAGCCACATCCATGCCTGTCTGCCCAAGGAAACTGGCCTGGCCACACATGCAGAGTACCTGGGGTGGTGCAGGCTGATGGGTTTGCAGCGCCCCAAGGAGCCCTGCAGCTGGGATGCTATGGGGAGGGGAGACAGGCAGCCACTGTGAGGGAATCCTACACCCACGGTGTCTTTGGGCAGCGGTGATTGCCCTGTTCTGCAGACAGTATGACATCATCAAGGATAACGACTCCAACAACAACAAGGAGAAGACAAAGCCGTCCTCAGAGCACAGCACGCCGGAGCGGCCGAGCGGAGGGCTGCTGCGGAGCAAGGTGAGTGGCAGGGCTGCCATGGCAGGGGGATGGCGTGTGGCAGCTGCTGGGGCTCGCAGCCTGCACAGTCTGGCTCTCTCCAGAAATGGAAACACCCCGGCTTGTGCTCTCACCCCAAAGACTGAGGGCTTTTAGGGTTCAGTGAGCCCTGGTCTCTGGGGCAGTGTGTGTGCCCCATGGGTGATTGCAGGAGAAACAGTGGAAGAGATGACAAGGTGCAGCAGCTGGGATAGCTCTTGCACTGCAGGGTGGTGCCTGACCTCTGACTGTAACAGACCCTTCAACATGCCCCTCCAAGGCTGCTGCTCTCCTACACAGATGGACAGGTCTGGCTCCTGCCTGTTCAGGCAGGAGTGGACATGCTAGACAACTGTTCTCACAGTTCCTGCACTGGTCTGTCATTGCTCGCTTTTCTGCCCTCACTGCAGCTGGCTCTGGGTCATCACCACACAAGTCATTCCAGAGCCACTTCCTCAGCCTGATGGAAGTGCTATGCCAGGCTGTGGATGGGGAGGGAGCAGTACCTTCATCTGGCTGTTCCCTCAGTACCTGACATTTCTCCCTTTGTTACCTGCCAAAGACAGTGATTTATAGCCCCAGTGTTCTAATGGGACCGTATGTTAGGGTTTTGCTTGTGTCTCATCTGCTGCCTTTATCAAGATGGGAACTCCCCTCACTGTGTTGGCCGACTGCTCCATGATTCCACATCTTGGTTTCCAGCAGATGTCAGGAGCAGAAACTTCCTGTTTCAACTTCAAGTCTCCAGTTCCCCTCCTCCAGATTTTTCAGCTTGCTGATTACTCTTTGACAAAGATATCCCTCCTCTTGGATCCCTACTCCAAAGTGACCCTGCTCTGCTGAGGTCTGCTGGTCTTGATGCCTGCTGCAGGCTGAGGGGCTCTGACATCACGTCTGATCCCAGGGGTGCAGCAAAGCAGGGTCTTAAAGCAGATTTTTCTCTCATAGAAGAAATCTCCCTCGGTCAATATCATTGAGGTGTAAGTGCAACACCAGCTCTGCCGTCTGGGATCTTGGGTGTCCTGCCAGAGCCAAAGCAGGCCTTGAAAGAAGAGGCAGCACCAGGCGCGCCGCCTGGACCTCAGCATGCGATGATCCGCGTACCAGAACTCCCGCTTTCCTGAGGGCTCCTGCCTGGGGATGTGCACGGAGCCAGCTCCCGAGCCATGCATGCAGAGCATGGCCCTGCCCATCCCGCACGCCTGGCCCTCCTCCCCTCCGGGTGAGAAGCATGAAGTTGAGGACGGGTGGGGGGCCACACCACCGGCTAGGCTGGCAGGGAGCCAAGGGGAGCCGATGGGCTGAGCACTGGCCCGAGGGGAGGCCACGTCCCGTGCCCCGGCTTGGCCAGAGCCCTGGGTGCCACTGTAGCACTGGATGCCTGTCTGGCATCAGGGGCAGACCTTGCTCTCAGCTGTCCCTTTGGCCTCGGGGGTTGCTTGCAGAGAGCAAGAGCTGCTTCCTTCAGGGCTGAGGGAACAGGGCAGTGCAGGCATTGCCCCAGCACTGCCAGCAGAGCTGTGGCCAGGCTGGCAGGAGGGTTTGTCTGTGGGGCTGGGCCCAGCCAGCACAGGGGAGGAGTGGATTGCTGCTGGAGAACAGGGCTCCACTGTACCCTGTCATGGCTGTGCAGGGGCTTCAAATTCTCTGTCTACTGCAGAGGACAAAAACACGAGGGACAATGAGGAGCTAGTGCTGTCACAGTGCCTGGCCAGCCTGCAGAGCCTGCAGCTGGGGCAGGGAGTGCTGGTGGAAGCCCCACAGGGCTGGGGGAGTGGGCAGTGTCAGGGCACGGCTGTGGCTGTGCTGTGTCCCCAGAAGGGCTCAGTGCTGGCACATTCAGGCTCTTTGAGGGGAGCTGCCAAGAACTTTTTGAGCAGTGCAGTGCCTGTGCTGCCTGGAGGAAACAATGTGGTGAGGCCTGCAAGGTCTCCGTTGGAGGGAACGGGGTGAAACAAGGAGGCTTCCTGCTGCCCTGGCTGCTGCTCTCCCTCCATGCTCTCCTCTGCAGCTTGCCACGGACAGGCTCTGCAGCCCTGGACTCAAGCATCACAGGATCCAGTGTCTTCCAGGAATAAATCTCCCAGTAAAAGCACTTTCAGGACTTTTCCTTCCAGGTGCTGCTCAGCTCCTGCTGCAGGACTAGGCGGGGAAGGGACAGGATAAGCAATTCCTGTGGCAGGGTCTTTTCAATAAAAGCATCCTGGCTCAAAGGCAGCATCAGAGCTTCAGGTCTGTGTGTGTGTGTGTCCATGCATGCATACACGTATGGGTTCTTGAATGAATGTGTCCTGGCCTGTAGGAGATCTGTTCCTGCATGCTGTGCAAGAGCTGCAGGTCTTCCATGGTCACCTCACACCCCTGTGGCCCTTGAGGGAGAGCTGCTGCTGCTGCAGGCTGGGCCATGTGGTACTGCAGCTGCCCCACTGGGGGGACATCACAGCTGCTGCTCTGCAGAGAGCAGACACAGCCCAGCAGCAGGGCCCAGAAGGGGACAAGCTCTGAGCCTGACGGGCGGCTGGTGAGGGGCCTGAGCTGCTCCTGCTCAGCTGAGGAGAGGGTACTGAGGGGCAGCAGCACCATGGGGTGGGATGCAACTGCTGCTGGGCTGTAACCTGGGCTGCAGGGAGCATGGCCACAGCTGCAGACACACAAACACCTTGTTTTCCCTGCTAGTTCTTTTTAAGGAGGTACATTAGAAAAACTAGAGCTGCCAGGGAAATACAAGAGTTTTAAGGATGTTCTAGTGCCCTGGAAAATGTTTAGAAGTTCTGTCTTGGAATGTCATAGCAGACATGCCTGCTATCATGAGATTTTTAGCCAGGCCAGAGGCATCCACAAAAAATCAAAGGATCAGACTGTGTAGCAGAGGTGAGGAACTAGGGAAGGCACAAAAAAAAAGTCCAAATGCAGAGGTTTTGACCAAATTAAAAAAAAGGAACACAAGTCTGACATTAAATGTATAATCAGGGTGTGTTGTTGAGGAAAAACTTCTTTCCCTCTGAAAAACAAAAAGCAAAAAACAAAAACCCAAAAAACCAAAAAACCCAAACCAAACCAAACCACAAGTCACCACTTCTCAGACTGTGGCAGTGCAGGAGGGCAGGGAAGTGCAGAGATGAGTGCTGGAAGCTGAGGGCCTGACAATGACCTGCTCACCCTAAAAAGGCATTAAACCACGTTCAATATGCAAAACCTCAAGTGAAAAAACCATGCACAGCTCCGTGGTCCCTGGCACCCCAGGCCTCCCCAGTGGCTGTGGCACTCGTGGGGAGAGGCCCTGCCGCCCCAGCTGCAGCCAGTGGTCGGTGCTCAGCTGGGCTCTCGGTGCCACCAGCCTGAGAGGGGCAGCTGTGAGGAGCTGTGACAGGAATCCAGCAGTGAGGGGCTCGGCCAGAACAGAGCCACAAAGTGGCACTTGCCAAAGAAATGCTGCAGTCTCCCCTGCTCCATCTGGGGAAACCAAGTGCATCGCTTGCCTCTAGAGGACAGCTGGGGTGCAGCAGGGCAGAGACACTTCAGAGCAGCTGGCACACAAGGGCTTGTGTCTGTCCCGGCCTCAGCGTGGTCAGCATCAACTCCTATCAGTGCAGGTGACATTCACAGGTGTTCAAGACACCGGTACAGCACAGCCTGAACCTGCTCTTCCCAAGTCACAAAGGCACCCTGGGCCCTGGCAGCCCTCAGCACAAGGAGGAACTGCTCCCTCAGGGCTCACAGGCAAGAAAGATGTGGGAGTTCCAGGCTCCATGAGCTTGGGGCACAGCACCCCTCACCACAGGCAGTGCAGGAGACACAGTACCCTGCATGCTTATGCATGGCGCCCATCCAGCACTCAAACCCAAATAACAATAGTAAAAATCTCTGTTTATTTCTCTCTAAAGGCAGAGCTTTCCTTTAAAAACCAGGTCATTTCACTTGTGAGAGGGTATAGGGCTGAACTGCAGGGGAAAGGCTTTCATCACGCACTGCTCCAGGCCAAGAGCTGTTGCTCCCTGAGGTGTAACTGCCTGCATCAGGCAGGCTCCGAGCCCACAGGGTGGTCCCACGTGGCCTGGGAGTGAGCAGAACAAGGAGCACGGGTCCCCCAGGCAAGCTGGGAGCAGCTGCAGCTCGAGGCAGGTCATGCAGGTGGCATAGGACAAGGAGCAGGTGTTGCAGCCTGTGCGCTCCACAGCAGCAGTGCCAGCAGCCCCTGTGCCAGGAAGGAAGGGCCAGGGCAGCAGCAGGCACTGGCTGGCCCAGGTGCAGGCACAGGGTGAATCCTGAGTGGCTGGTCCGTTGTTGCAGAGATTTGGCTTAGCCCAGGGCAGTCTTGGGGCCAGCAGTCCTGGTGCCAGCGCTGAGGGAGTGTCCAGCCCCTCCCAGCACCGTGCAGCTGTGCGGGGGCGGCCCCAGCCGGTAGCACAGTAGCTGTGCTGTAGGGGAGCTCGATGGGGGCACAAGAGGTATTAATTCTGAAAAGTGAGAGTAAGGAAGACATGGACCATAAAGTGTACGGCTGGGAGCCCAGCACAGCCTGCGAAGGGAAGCAGATGTTCCCAGGTGAGCATTGCCCCCCCGCCTTACAGAGGACATGTTGGGGGATGAGCCAATGCAGCACTGAGGAAACTTACCTGCTGGGCTGTGGAGTCCCCTCCCCAGCTCCTCCATGCTGCTTTGGAAGAGAAGACATCATCCATCATACCCAAAGCATGGCCTCCTGAGAGACACGGCATGCTCATGACCCTGACACGGCAGGAATGGCACAGCAGCAGCAGGCACTGGGAGGCCCTAAGCTCCTTTGCTACCCAACTCTCCTCCCAGGCCAGCCTGTCCCAAGACTGCAAAGCCATATCTCCTTCCCATCAGGAGTTTCATGTCCAGAGGAGTGGTGTTTCATTGAGCTACACATACAGCTCCAGTCTGTGCACACACTGGCTCAACCCAAGCCCAGACCTGCCAGACCCCAGCTGGGCGCCTGCTGCCATGTACAAGGAGAAGAGCCGTGATGGAATGGGCCTCACAGGCCCACCACCCACACTTCTGCAGACCTGCAGGTTAATCCTCTGCTGCTGGACTGCTCCATCAGCTCCTCCCCAGCACAGGACACACACCATCAAGCTCAGGCCACAGCCCCAGTCCACGCAGAAGTCAGCATGACCAGGCCTCTATCTTGGTCCAACTCCAAATCAGTGGGAGAAGAGGGACAACTGAGTCCCATATGAGAGGGATGTCTGGACAGGCTGGCCACAGCAAAGACTGACAGAAACAGAGTAAGAAACATCTCTGGGTGCATCCTAGGAGTCAGAATCTGTACCCCAAATCTCTGCTGCAAAAGCTGGACTGCATGGTGTGTTCCTCCACCACTCAACCTCTCAGCAGATAGAAGCAGAGAAAGACCAGGAAGCTTCCCCCTTGGTTCCATGCAGCTCTCCTCCATGATCCCCACCAAGCCCATGCCCCGAGCAGCTCCCCTTGCATGGGGCACAGAGAAGGAGACTAGACAGGGTTCATCAGAGAGATCCCTGAATACAAGCAGCAGCTCACCACGTACCCAGGTAATGTTTCACTGATATTATCATCTTCCTCCTCCTCCTCCTCCTCCTCTTCCTCCTCCTGGCAAGCAAACAAACAAAAACCCACCATGACATCTCATTGCATGGGCAGGTCTCTGCCAGGAGCGAGGCTGGGCTGCTCAGACCCCATCTGGCCCCTTCACAAGACAGTCACTACCCAGGCACAGTACAAAGGGTTCCCACAAGCAGTGGGGGTAAGACTGGAGTGCTGGGCTGCCAGAACCCTCTGGGCTTGGGCACACAAGGACAGACAGGCTGTAGCTTGTCCCACATCCCCTCCAGGTGCAAAGCCCCAAACAGAAGCTGTGAGTGTGGACCATGCTGACAGAGCTGCTGACACAGTGCACCTCTGCCCAGGGACAACAGTGGTGGGCACACCCTGCAGCTGGAGGGGCAGGCAGAGACTACAAGGAGCAGGCTGCACACAGGTACAACCCCAAGCACTGCCAGGCTGGACTCACTCTGGAAGCATGAGGCCAAGGACCAAGCATCCAGAAGTTCTCAGACAGGGACATAGTGAGACCAGTATGACAATGCTCCAATTGCTGTGGCCATGCAGGAGGTGCGGTGCAGATGGGCTGGGCTGAGCCTTAGCCCAGGCTGGCAGGACGATGATCCAAGGGTCTTCTCCTGCAGAGGCAGCTCTCACCCCAGCCATGAAACCAGGTGTGCAGCCCAGGTCCCTGAGTGACAGGGCCAGCAGAGCAGGGCTGAGGCTGCAGCAGTGCTGGGCCTGAGAGCAGAGCTCCTGGAGCACAGACACCAAGGAACTGCATTGCTGTGTGAGCCACACAGCACAGTGCACCTCCTCACATCAGGCTACCATGTGCAATGGGGGCTGTGCAGGTATCAGCAGGGTTCTGCAGAGGGGTCACTCTGTTCCTGACCTAATTCCAGACAGCCCTCGGCATGGGCCTGACTTGCACATACTGTACCCCAAACTGGTGTCTGAAGGGAGCACTCCCTGGGGGGGCTGGCTCACGGGGTCTGCCGGGCTCACTGCTCTCCAAGACACATGAAGGGTGAAGGGCCTGATCCTGCCTAGAGCCTGGGACAGGGCAAAAGCAGCAGAGTTAGTGCCTGCGACCCGCAGAAAGCCCAGCTGGCAACGTACAGGCAATACTGTGGGTGAGGAACAGGGAATCCCTGCTGTGCTGGCAGGAGGGTGAAAACAAGGCTGAGGGGTCACTGCTCAGGCCAGGTACCACCAGGCCCTGAGCTGGGCTACAGCTCAGGCAACGCACAGCAGTTCAGCATAGAGAGCAGCTACACCTCCCACCCCAGCCAAAGATGGGGGAGTGGCAGAGAACACAACCATAAGGACAACATTCTCCCTGCCTGGTGTGTTTCACCAGCCAGGCAGCAAACCATCTCCCCTCCACACAGCCCAGGACAGGGTCCCACACCAGAGACACTGATTCCAGAGCTATGCAGAGAGATACATCTGAGAAATTCCTCCTACCTGCATGTGTTGCTTCCCAGAGATCCAGTGCCATCTGAAAGGCCTGGGCCACAGTCAGAGTCACAGCCTGGGCCTGTGTACATGAAAGAGAGGGAATGCCTGCTTCCACCTGGGCCCTCAATCCAGGATAACCCCATTGCCATGAAATCCGAGACCCCGCAGCATCCTTTGCTGCCTTTCTCTGCAGAACACACAGATGGAAGGCCAGAGCTCAGTTCTGTGTCTGTCTGCCCCTGGGGGCCAGCCACCCCCAGGAGCAGACCCTCAGGAGCTGGGACAGGAAATCCCCCTTTGCTCACTGCCTGCCTCTGCAGCACATGAGCACAGCTGCTCCCTGGCCCCACATCCAGCTGAGGTTGGCAGAGGTAACGGAAAGAAAGGAGGCCCTTGCTCCCACCCATGCCTCACGGAGCCAAGAGCAGAAGGTAAGTGCTTACAATCTTCTTCTTAGGTGAGAGGAAGGCATGGCACTCCAGTGCTCCACTCTCCTGGCTCTGGGCAACATAAGCAAAGACTTTGTTCTGCAGCTTGTCTGTTGTGCAGTAGGAGATCCTGTGGGCAGAGAGGAGCTGTCGGGACAATCCAGGACCCCAGCATGGCACTTCTGCTGCACTCCCAGCACATCAGCAAGCACTGCTGACAACCTGAGGTTTTCACCTGCCTGAGCTGACCAGGCAGCCCAAACCCCCAGCAGGGGCCAGAGGCTGCCTGGTACCTGCAGCAGGTAAGAGATCGCTGCATCCACAGGCACTCCCTCCTGTGCCATCCCAGAGTGCCCTGTAGTTTTCTGATGGCCAGCTCAACCTAGTGTGTAAATTCAAGCCTTGGGACAAGAGGAGCACAGAAGGGTGGGTGATTGCCTCCAAGGACACAGCTGGAGGCTGGGCACAGGAATGGTCTGACCTGGCACATCAGCTCTGGTGCTGAGACCTACATTTTGCAGCTAAGAGATGTCCTGTCTCTGCTTCCCATCTAGCCACCAGACTGCACACTTACTGCCCCTCACACCCAGCACCCACAGACACCCAACCTAGCCAAAGGACAAGTGGCAGCAGGAGAAATCAACATCAGTTCTCACAGTAACTGCCTTTAGCCCACCCAAGTAAGCTGCAGCCAGAAGAGTGGTCCCATGGCAGTGGAGGCAGACACGTAGTCCTGTCCTAACTGTGGGGCTTTCCAATCACGAGCCTCAAAATCCTGCTGAATGCCAGAAGAGACAGGCGGGGCACAGGGAGATGATGGATGGGCTGATGAACTCAAGACCACTCAGGACCCTGCCTACACTCAGCCTCAGGCAGTGCTGGGAGCACAGCAGAGAGAGGGCACAGGCCTCAGGGAGCCAAGGAAAGACCTAAGCTTGAATTTACTGCTGACAGAAGACCCAGCCCTCCCTGGCTACTCAAATTCCCATCAGTCTTCAGCTGGCTGCTGGGGAACACCCAGCCCATACCCATGACATGCCCACCTGTAGATGGAGATGTTCTCCACCATCTCCTTAGTGTCTGCATCCTGCAGTGAGATGCCCCTTGGAGACACTGTCAGAATCACCTTCTGAAACTTGCGAGCTCCAACCCGTGCCTGGCAGTGGAAAAACACCAGCAATCTCTGCAAACCTGGCAAGGGTCTTCACCTTACCCCCTTGATGGAAGGAGCCCCGCAGACTCTGTACAGTATCACTCATTTGGATACTTGCTGAAAAGGCTCCTGCTGTAGGGATGGGACAGCAGAGTCTGGCAATCAGGCATGCCCTGCACAGAATACTCTTTGAATCTGCTCACTCTACTGTGACACACACAGGTAGGGACAGACCCCATCTCTCCCAGTACTTCACTCTTCTCGCCGTGCTGTGGCAGGGCACAGCTCTACTCCCAGCCACGTTCAGGTGTGGGAGCAGGTGCTGGGGCTGTCCTGCAGGAAGACAGCTTCCTCACAGCACACAGGCAGACACCAGTAGCCTCCTGCACGCCACCCTCCTCTTGGAGGACTGCACACAGTCCCTCACTGGAGTTCAGGGCTAGGACACAGACACCTCCCAGAGTGCAGGGGCTGGGCTCTGACCCCAGCACACCAGGGCCCCAGGACCGGGTCTCACCGTGGCCACGATCCTGCGGATGGCAGCAGCAGCCATGTCTTCTCCTTTTGGTTTTTCTACCAGCGTCATGCCCAGATACTTGAGGGTGAAGCACATCCCCTCCAGCAGTGGCTCCTGCATATCGGCCCAGCTCTCAGGAAGCTCTACAAAGACAAAAGCCCTTAGAAGCTGTGTGCCAGAAGCCCCACAGCAAGTCCTGCCAGAGCCACCCCACCCATAGCTCCCAGCAGCAGTGTTGCTCCCTGCCCCCAGCAGGACACTCTCCTGGCTCTGTGACACTCTTATAAGAGGAACAGAAGGAGAGGGCAGTTCACCCTTGAAGCTTTAGTCCTCTAGCCCTGGAAGTCCAGACTCTGCGAGCACAGACCGACAGCTCCTGCATATCTGCACAGTGCTGAGGATGCTGCAGCCCTCATTGCTGTCTGCAAAAACCTTGCGTTCCTGGGTCTCATCTGTTTCATTACAAACAAAATGTTCTCTGTAGTGCATTCATCTCAGCCACCTGAGCTGCTGGGTCACCTGAAGAGCAGCAGCATTCACTGCCTCGCTCAGGTCAAAATCCCCAGGCTGGCCCAGTGTAAGCAAAGCCAAACCCCTCGGCATCTCATCTGCAGCAGCAGGCTGCCAGGGCAGGGGCAGCTTAGTCAGCACTTGTGATCCAAGCTGGGGTGACTGGGAAGCAACTGCACCACAGATGCTTTGTTAAGAAAGAGATGGGAATTGCCAAGATATGCACTGTTCACACTAAGCTAATACTTTTCAGGGTTATTTTCACTTCTTCCCTGGGATTTTCTCCCTGAGCATTACTGGCACACTTGCAGAAGGGTCCAACTCATAATTGGAATAATCTGAATCCACAGGGAAATCAGACGACCTTATTTGCACAGCATACTCTTGCACAAGTGATAACTATGAGGGAGGCTGCCTGCTGCCATGCAGGCACCGGTGACCTCCACCCTGAGCAGTAGAACCCTGCGTAACCCCAAACTCTGAAGACAGTTCATGTATACCAGGGCTGCCAGGGCAAGTGCTGCTGCTCCAGCAAAGCCTTGGGCAGCCGACTGAGAAGAGCCAAACACGGCCCTCCTGTGCCACAGAGTGCCTGCAGGGTCACGGAATCATGGAGCATTTTTGGTGAAAGAGGACCTTAAAGCTCATCCAGTTTCACTCCCACAGGGAGCACACCTTCCATTAGACCAGGTTGCTCCAGGTCCTGTCCAACCTAGCCTTGAACGCTTCCAGGGATATGTCCATGGGTCGGTCTCGGATGCTGCCGAGCCGCAGACAGCACGGGCTGGCCTGGCACACTCGCAGAGGACCAGGCGTGGCAGCCCGAGAGGCCCAAGGCCGCGGAGGCCGGGGAGGTCCCCGGTGCCGCCCAGGCCCGCCAGCCCCCTGGCGCGGGCGGCCTCGATTCACTTGTGGGGCAGGAGGCGACAGCCCGAGGAGCGGGGCAGGGAGGGCTCGGCGAGAAGCTGCACCGCTGCGGCGCCCCGCGGCCGGCAGTGCCCCGGCCCCTTCGGCCCGATCCCCGCGCCTCCCCTAACCCGGCTGCCCCTACGGCCGCTCCCGCCCCCCAATCCTCTCAGACCGCCCTGCAGGGGCTGGGGCCGGATTCCGAGCCCGACCGCGCCGAGCTGCGAGCTCCGCGCCCGGAGCGATTCCCGGCCCCGACCCCGCACCCGCCCGCACTCACTGCGCCGCCGGCGGAGACCCAGACCGTGCCGGGCGAGGCGCGGGCTCCGCAGCACGGCGCGCCCCGCCGCACGCAGCGCCTCCATAGCGCAGCCGGGGTCGAGCCGAGCCGATCCCTGCCGGTGTGGGGGGAGGTCGGTCCCCGCGGGCTCGACGCACTCGCGTCAGCGCGGCGGAGGCGACGGGGTTGCCACGGCAGCGGGGGCGGGCTGAGGCGGGTCCGTAGCGGCGGCGGCAGCGGAGCGGGCCCGTGGGACCATCCCGGCCCCGGCCCCGGCCCCGGCGGAGGGCGCGATGCAGCTGCGGCACGTGCGGACCCTGCTGGCCCCGCAGGTCGGACCGGGCCGGCCTTGGGGGGATCGGGCCGCGGGGGAGCGGGCGGGGCCGGGCCGGATTGGGGAGAGCGGCCCTGGCCGGTCTGGGGCGCGTAGTGGCGACGCTGGGGCTGTGGTGTGACTGCTGAGCCGTGTGTACCCGCTGAGCCGTGTGTGCCCGCCGGGGATTGTTGTGTACCCGCTGAGCCGCGTGTGCCCGCAGGACGGGACGGCACGGGTGACCTGCATGGCCTGGTCCGCCAGCAGTGCCCGGTTCGCCGTGTGCACTGCGGAGCGCGTGGTGCTGCTCTACGACGAGCAGGGCGAGCGGCGTGACAAGTTCTCCACCAAACCGGCAGACGCCAAGGTGAGCGGAGCCGGGCCCGGGCTGGGGCATGGGCATGGGCATGGGCATGGGTCGGGCGGCACTGGGGCTGCCGACCTGCCCACGGTCACACCGACCCCCTCCGCAGTACGGCAGGAAGAGCTACATGGTCAAAGGCATGGCCTTCTCCCCGGACTCCACTAAACTGGCCATCGGGCAGACAGATAACGTCGTCTACGTGTACAGGATCGGCGAAGAGTGGTGAGTGTGCGGTGGGGTCCAGCCTGCTCTGTTCTGCCCTGCCGTGGGCTGCCTTGGCCTGATTCTCGCCCTGGCACACGCTGCAGTGCCCATCACCTGACCCGCAGGGAGCCACACCGGTGTCCGTGGGGAGCAGCAGGTGAGGTTTCCTCGGCAGGGCCCTTATGGAACCCGGGCTGTGCATGCAGCTACCTGGAGCCTGCGGTGCTATCATGTGTCACAGCTGTGCAGCGGTGGCACACATCTGCCCCACTGCAGCCTCGTTTGCTGGCAGGAGTTGTGCTAACGGCACTCAGAAAGGCAGTTCACCAGGATTTTGGAAGCTGAGATGCTGGGGGTCTTTTTGGTTTTTTGCCTAAAGTTGTGATAGACTAGCAAAATTTCAATGGACTGTATCTGGCAACATCAAACCAGACTGCGTATAAACAGTAGAGTGATCAGAATGTATAGGGTTGCTGATAGTAATTTTTGTTTATATTTTTCTGCAGGGGTGACAAGAAGGTGATATGCAACAAGTTCATCCAAACGGTGAGACCCAGACTTCTGTTTGACTTCATTTTCTCTGGCATATATAGGAAAAGACAATGAGAGGTCTCTCTGCTCATACTCACAGGTGTATTTGGCCAAACTGTACTTGATCTTTAAAGATTCTAAGAGAATCTCTTAAATTCTGAGGCACGTGTTGCTCGTTAAGGTTCAGAGATGTCCCAATGCCTGGGTACAACAGAGTAAGTTGTTGAACGATTAATGCAGTCAGTTACAAAACTTTGCGGACTACTTTAGGCATCAGTGGACAGACTATTTTAAGGGAGTTGAAAGGGAAAAATAATGCAGCACTCAGAGCCCAACTATTTTTCACAGGTTTGCAACTCTAAACTCCAAGATGCCTTATTAAACAAAGTGTAAAGTGTGCAGAATTCAAACTGTGCAATTTCCACATGCTCAGTTGCCTCAGGTTTGTGATTTCTGTCAGGTTTGCTCCTTGGCCACCTTTGTGTTCTGCTGCTCTGGCTCAGCCTGCCTTTGTGAGAAAGCAGTCTGCCCAGTAGGTGTTTGCTGAGGCTTGCCCTGAGATCTGTCTGGAAAAGGCAAAGGTGTTACAAATTTATTGCACAGAAAGCCATCAGAGTGAGAAAAATACAGTGAACTGACTACTTCTACCTTCAGAGGCAAAAGTCCAGCAGCTGCTCCAGGCTTTCCAGGAAAGCGCCATCACCCCATATTCTCTATGTCACCAAGAAAGTTCTCTGCAGGGTAGGAGGAATCATCCTTTATGTCGAAATCTCCAGAACTGCACCATAGTGTGCTTCTGTCCAGAGCTGCTCCTGATGGAGTTGCTGGAGTCTCTGTGCCAGGCTTTCTCAAGCTGTCTCTCAGGTGAAGGGTAGCCTCAGCCTGTGGGTTGAAAGCTTACACCTCCGAGCTGGGTGATGGCCTGCTGCTCTGCCTGCTCCAGGGGCCCAGGGAGTTCTGTGTCTGGTGAGAGGAAAGCTGCTGGTCAGCCTCTGCTTCTTTGCAGTTGAGATGCTGCACTGAGTGCTCATGAGAATAGAGTGTCATGAGGAAAAGAGGGCCTTGCTGTCCGTTTGTCCCTTTCCTGAATAGGGTGGCTGTCCCAGGTGTGGGCACCTTTAGCCTCCCTGGAGAGCTCTTTCCTTGTGCACTGCTTGCTGCCTGCCCCTCCAGCTGCCAGCCTGGCAGGGGCCTGCTCGCCTCTCACAAGCTCAGATGCTGTGCATGGCACATGGACAGGATTTTATATTTTTAAAGTAGAAATTCAGGTTTTCCTTCTCATTTCTCCATGCCTTTTCTACCATTTGTAACACATTAAATCCTTTATTTTCTTTTTCTGATGCTGTGTGTCTGGGGTTTTACCACTGTGTCTGACTTTCTCCTGTAGCTAATTACTGTGATTTACAAATTTTTGAAATGTTCAGTCAATATGAGGGATCGTTTATTGAGCCCTTAGCCTCTCCTGCCACTGGGCCCTCTTACACACACAGTGATCCCAGTGTGTGATCACATTGGCAAGCCAAACCTCCTGCTGAGGGCCAGGAGGACAAGCAATGAGCACATCACCACTGTGTGAGGCTTGTTCCCAAGCTTTTGTTGTGTTAGAGTGGAAAATAAGAGTCTGACAGATAATGAGAGAAACACACAAATTCCTGGGAAACAAGGGTGATGAAAATGGTTCTTGGTCATTGGTTGGACATTTAAATTATGAACAGTTTCGTTACCTTGAGACATTTTGTTGTCTGATTGTTGCTGTGTTTGCTGATATGAATGATCAGAGCAGGGATGGAAGATGAGATTAATAAGTGAGGGTGTATGTGTATCTTAAACAGTCCCAGATTAAAATGGGACACGGAGCCAGTGAGGCTGGTGCTGGTGGCACAGTGCCAAACACCAGCTTTCTTACTGACTAGAGTTCTGCAGGGTAGATGTGAAAGGCTTTCCTAAACTTTCTTGGCGCTCTATTGCAGTTGGGTGTTGTGATCAGCTTTATTCATTCTGACTGCACCTCAGATTTTGAGAATACCTTTGGTTTGGATTTAATGAGCTTGTTTCTACCTGACCTACTTGGTAGCATCTAATAACCATCTTACTTGTCAATGAAAAAATAAACTCTGTTTCTTATTCATCAAATAAAAATCCAGTGGGAAAGTATTCTCATAGCTAGTACAGAAGTTGTCACAGTGAAATTATTTTTATATTTTATACTTGTTGCAAAAAACCTTTTAAAACAGCCATGATTTTATACATTCACCAATAGCACCTGGTAAGCCAAGCACCTGCTCAGTAAGTAATACTTGCAGAAGAGCTGCAAACTGGACATACCTGTATAAGTTTGTTGCCCTCCCATTGTCCTCCTGCTCTCAATTACTTTGCCCCAGCTCACTATTATCTAGTTTAAGCTTCAGCGTGAAGTAAGGTTTGTCCAGTATCTTCAGCCACTTCAGCCTGTCCAAATGCCCCATCTGTCCTGCCTAAACAGTGTCTGTTCATGAACTATTTTTGGTGGCAATGGGGCAGGGAGCTGGGTAGGGTGGAGCTCTTACCTCTCTTTTTACCTCCTCCTCCTTTGCAGAGCGCTGTGACCTGCTTATTATGGCCAGCAGAGAATATCATTGTCTTTGGTCTTGCTGAAGGAAAGGTAGAGAAACTCATTATTTGTGTGACTTTCTTTCCCTTGTGGGGTCTGCCAGGGTCTGCAAGTGGCTGGGCTGAGGGGTAGGAGCCATCACTGGGTGCCACAGTAATAGCAACAGAGGGATTACACCATGGACTTGAATTTTCTGCTTCCCAGTTAGTCCCTGGAGGTTCCAATGGATCTTTTGGATCGTTAAACATTTCTAGAAATGTGGAAATGTGGCTCCAGCTTTTCCACTTCTCTGACATACTGGAAGGCAGTGAGCTTCTGTGATTTCTTTCCCTGATAGTGAACTGGGAAAAGTCTGGGAATGTTTTTTACACTGGGGGAGATCCACATTCTACAGATGAAAGCAACACTCATCATTTTCTCTCTCTCAGGTTCGTTTAGCAAATACAAAGAACAACAAGTCTTCCACCATTTATGGGACAGACTCCTACGTGGTCTCACTGACTTCCAAGTGAGTATGGCATTGCTGTGGCCTGCCCTGCTTTGGCTCAGTCTCACACCTGCTGCTGGCTTGGCACAACAGGGGCCAGTTTGGGAGGTTGCTGATGTTCTTTTGCTGTCACTTACGTGTCAAGAGAATAACATACTGTGCTCTCCAGAAGGAATTCCTTCCTAAAATCTGGTACCTGGCTGTGCCACATGGGCAGTCTGGTTGTTCTTCAAACACAGTTGAGGATGAAAGTCTTCATGAGCTTACTTATATACATTGATGCATTTGAATCTGTGGCTTTATAAGGATTGCATTTGTCAGCTTCATCTAAGTAATAACTAGCATTAATAATGTTTAAGGGCTAAAAAAAGTAACAACATTCTGCCAGATAAAACCTTTGACAAGGCTGTAATTAGGAAAATAGCCATAAAGTGTGATTTAAAATTATTTTCATTAGTAAGATTTCATTTCAACTACTTTAGTATTCTTAACCTAAAAATTGAGATTTATCAGGGTCCTAGGACTGGAATTTTCACTAAGTGCTGTCGTTCTGGTGATAGATACATGATTGCTGGATTGCTACAGTGTCCATAGAATTTGTATTCTGTTCTTGAATCTTCTAATCTTCATTAAAGATTCATTACCCTGTTTCTCTGGGTACATGATCTTCGGACTGTTTCATTTTCTTTACTCTCTTCTCCCTGCTTGTGTCCAGAAGCACAAGACATCAATGCCATAAAAAAATGGACTTAGGCCTGGAGTTTTTGCCCACATTGTGTTTCTTTGCCTACATTGTGTTTCTTTTAGGGATTCCCGGTATCATAATATCCAGCCTCACTTTTGGAACAGTTCCAGTGCAAGAGCTGTTTGATACACATTGCTGTAAGCACTTGTGAGCAGAGTCATTATTCCACTGAAGGTCACTTAGCTTCTGGGTTTTAGTAGTACAGAAAGTTGTTGATTGTGATTTTACATGATGGAGATACTTAACTGGTCACTCTCCTTTCCACTCTGGATTCTTCTGTCTGCTTTCTTTTTACAGACTGGCACAGGTACTCAATGTTTCTCTTCTCTTTGGGGAAGGTTCTTTGGATGAGGAACATCAACCATGACCCTGGGAATGGCTGATCAGGGCAGGGATATGAGTATAAAGGTGCAAGTCTTACTGTAACATTGCATCCTCCTGTCTGTGTTTTTCTGCAGTGTGTCAGGGAGAGGAATCCTGTCTGGCCATGCAGATGGAACCATAGTGCGCTTCTTCTTTGATGATGAGGGTTCAGGTGAATCACAGGTATCAAAGATCCTTCTCAGTGAGCAAAATTCCTATTTGCACAGCCTGCTTCCCAGCACCAGAGCTCTGGAACGGGATCAGGCTGTGGAGGGAGTGGAAGTCTGGAGAGGAGCTGCAGGCTGTGCTTGCTAGTAAAGATTTTGGGAAGCATTGATGAAGGCAGAACAGTGATTAGATGCTTTGGAATACACTGAGGGCAGTGGTAAGGGGAGAATTCTTGTTTTTGTGTATGAGGCATAAGGGTGTTCAGGTGTCTGGAAAGATCTGGTGTTCAAGTGTCCCAGAGAATGATGCTCAAAGAGGTAGGGTTCCATGGAGTGGCTGCTGTTGTCCCCACACTGAGCAGTGTGTAGTTACCACAGTTAATCTTGAATCTCAGGCTCACATTTTGTCCTTGGACACCCAGCATTTCTCCTGAGCCTCCTGCTCCTCTGTGCCAGGAGTCTTTCTGTGCTTCGGGCCGCGGTGAAGGGGATGCTGTCCTCAGATCTTTTGTCTCCAGCTGAAGCAGTTTGATTGTGGCTGCTCTCTGCCATGCTATCATGAAGATCCATCCATACTCTGCTGTGTTGGGAGTTTGATCTCAGTCTAGTTAATGGTATCAGTCTTCTTGCTGGCATTAGAATTCTTCTCACACAGTTAAATGAATGTAATAGTCGATAAATCCTCCAGTTCTGGTTTCTGTCTTCCTGCAGACTAGGCAGGCAGACAAAGCTGCCCTCATGAGCTGGGCTTTACAGAAGGTCCCATACTGGTCCTCACTGGGATAGCTGAGCACAGAGGCCAGCTGGGAGTTGGGGCCATTCACGTGTTCAGGGTGTTCTTGTCCGTTGTAGGGTAAGTTGGCAGTGCATCCCTGTCCTCCTTATGCCCTCGCCTGGGCTTCCAACAGCATTGTGGCTGCAGGCTGTGACAAGAAGATTGTCGCTTATGGGAAGGAAGGCAGCGTGATTCAAACCTTTGACTACAGCCGAGACTCGTCAGAGAAGGAATTCACCACAGCAGCCACCAGTCCCAGTGGCCAGTCCATTGTTGTTGGCAGCTATGACAGGTACCATCTACCTGATGGAGAATTCTCCTCTTTATAGTCCTTCCTTTGTCAGCCATACACAGTTTTTAATGTCTCTCTTATCTCCTCTCTCTCACAGGTTACGGGTTCTGAACTGGAGCCCACGCCGCAGTGCCTGGGAGGAAGGCAAGCCCAAGGAAATAGCTCACCTCTACACCATCACAGCTTTGGCATGGAAGAGGGATGGCTCACGGATCTGTGCGGTTTGTGTCATCAGTCAGGGGGCCTGAGCCCTCAAGTCTCCTGCCAGGGGGATGTTTGTGCATGGGAGCAAAGCAGTGTGCTCAAGGGAAGGCTTTGAACATGATCATTCTGATATGGTCACACCATCACCCTGGGCTGCAGGGCAGATGCTGGGGCCAGGACCTTGTGCTAGGGAGCTGCTGCAGTCAGGTGTGCGAGTGTGGAGCTGCAAAACCTTCTGGCTTCATCAAACTGGCATCACAAAACCAGTGTGATGGCTCACTGGTTGCAGCAGCCCTTCTCTTTTCTCAGAAGCATGATGAGGTCAGCATAGCTTCTCCAGAGCAGTCTCAGGAGCATTCTTTCCTGTGGGCACCCATGAGAAGCAGTATACAAACTGACCTGCTAATTATGTTCTGTGTTTCTGTGCTGTGTTTTCAGTTCACCCTTCTCTTTCTTCTGCCTTTGGCCATCAAGCCTTAATCTGCCTTTCTCTAAAGTCAGATAATTCTTTAAATCTCTTTAAATTGATCTTTCTGCATATTTTCTGTAGTAAGTTGACTAACTTCAAACACTTAAATTATTTATGAATGATGTAATTTATGACTTTTCTTTATTAGTTTTTGTATGGTTTTGTGTTAAACAATCAAGAATCCTTGAAATATTTTCAGACCAAGAATTACTGAACACGTGAACAAATATTTTCAGAGAAGGGGAAGGGCCTAAGGGATAGGAGGTCAGTAGAAAGAATTGGGATGTTATAAAGGAAGAAATAAGGGTGAAGGTATTCTTCTGGAAGGGAGGAGAGACTAGGAGGCTGGGAAATGGAGAAGTAGGAAACTGAGAATGGGAAAGATGAGGATAAAGTCAGTTTTTAACCCTGCCTCCTCCTGTCCCAGATTCATGCCAGCATTTGGTAATCTTCATTTTTCTGAGAATGGTTCAGTCTTTCTGTTGTCTAAAGAAAGTCAAAATAGGGCTGGTCCTCCTGCATATGGGTGCTTGCACCTTGTTTTCCAGAACAGCTGGGACCAGAGTGTTTGTGTCTGACCTCTGGTCCTCTTCATATAAGCAGGAATCTCTCTCCTTAACAGAGTTCATTGACCACATGATGTGTTTTTGTCCCCAGGGTACGCTGTGTGGAGGGGTTGAACAGTTTGACTGCTGCCTTCGCAAAACCATTTACAAAAATAAATTTGAAATGACATATGTGGGACCAAGCCAGGTAAGAGAGTATCTAATGAGGTATGAAATTCCTGATGAAAATGGAATGTTTGCCAGAACTAGACATGTTTGGAGTTCTGCACCTACGGTTTGTTCATACTAACTTGTTGAGAGAGGCATAGGGGCTATGCCTGGGACAGGGCTGAGGTTGGGTGGGAATTGGCTAGGATAATAGACCAGGGAGTTAATTTCCTACCTTGTGAATTTTCTCCATGTCAAGTGCAGACTTTCTAAAGTGATTTCATTTCAGCCAAATTTACCTTGTTCAGAATGTGGCAGTGAGGGTGAGCTGGCAGCCTGGGCACCCCTGTGCAGTCAGGGGAGAGGGTACAGGACTCTTCCAAGGGAGTTTATCCTGAGTGGGTCTCCAGTTAGGCTAGTAACTCGTAAATGGCAAAAGTAAGAATTCCACATGTCTACTACAGCCATCATCCCATGCAGAAGGAATTGTAAGGTTTTTAGAAGAAGCAGAGGGAAATTATGTGAGTGGATATGTAAATATCCTAGTATCATCTGTTGCCTAATCTTCCACGAGGCAAGAAGTCTGCACTGTTCCTCTGTGCATGGCCTCATATTGCTTTTTCTCACTTTCACTAGGTCATTGTGAAGAACCTCTCAACAGGAACCCGAGTTGTGTTGAAATCCCAGTATGGTTATGAGATTGATGAGGTGAAGATCTTGGGGAAGGACAGGTACCTGGTGGCCCATACCTCAGATACGTTACTGCTGGGTGATATCAGCTCCAACAAGCTCAGTGAGGTACTGGAAAATCATTGGCATTTCTGGAGTGTCAAATGCTTGACTTCATAACCCAGAGGATATGATTTCTGTGTGGGAACAATCCCTCTGTTTTCAAAGAATCATAGAATAATTCAGGTTGGAAGGGGCCTTGGGAGGTCTCTTATCAAACTTGCCCAAAGGAAGGTCAATAATAAATTCAGATGTTGTGGCTCAAGTCCACAATTTCTTTAGTCCTCTGTTCCAATGTGTAGTGGTTTTGGTTTGTTAATTTGAGATTTTTACTAAATTTGAGATTTTTCAGTTAACATATTAATAAGTGTGGCAGGCTTAGTGTTGATGTACTTATTTTTTGTTGTGAGATAGGATTAGGAGAAAGGTAAACCAGGTTTAAAACTTTAAAAGGGTATAAAGAAAATTTTATTAGCAGTAACTAAAAGGAAAAAAGTAGTAAGAATTAAAACAAATCTTTAGACTACTTTTTTTCTTTGTAACTTTTTTTTAATACTGACAATGTAAAGAACGAAACGTAAAATTTTTAGTCAGTTTACTACTTTTAAAATAGTATTTTTAGTTTATTCAGGGAGAGAAGTTTTTTTTTGTTAAGGTTATGGAGACTTTTGTACAAGAGGGAAAAAACTGTTTTTTCATGGTTTTCTTACAAATAACAGTATCAAACTACAACACAATGCTTTACTGTACTCATGGAGGAGAGCATTTTTCTAAGTCTTCTTGGTAGTTTGACTGCTGTTTTATGGTCATTTTTCATCCTTTCACTCTGCCTCTGCCAAAAAAAGCAGATGTATTAGAGTGTCATGGTTTGACATGAAATGGTGTTTCTGCCTGGTTTTGAACTGAAACCACGACATTGAGGTTCACTGTATTAGAGGTTTCCTAGCCTTCCCTTCTCCAGGCTGAAGAAGCCAAATTCCTTCAGCCTCTCTTCACAGTGTGCTTCACTCCCAACCATCTTGATGGCAGTGTGCTGAACTTGCTCTGGTTTATCAGTTTTGTACTTGGGGCCCAGATCTGGATGTTTTACATATATACCTTCCAGATGTGAATGTACAAATCTTAGTGTGTTTAAAAGAAACAAAATAAAAAATAATCAGAAAACAATTCTGGTACCAGACAATTCATACAAAGTTGTCCATCCCCTGAGCCTTACAATGTACTGAGCACTGAGCCTGGAGAATGTGGGCAATAGGCTAATGTCTAATAAAAGCCTTAAATAGGCTTCAAGGACATATTTGCTTTGTTCACAAAGTTGTCACATACCTTTAATCAGATTGATGGTGAGCTAATTAATCTCTCTTGTAGCTGGAGCTCTGACTGGAGATCAGTGCTGGAAAGTGCTGACGCTTGGTAATATAACTGAGAATTTTGCCAGAATGAAGCTCCCAGGTTTCTCTACATCTTACTGCACAGAGTTTTTGTTTCAATTGCACAGCTATACTCACTTCTCAAAAAGAGCAAGGCTGTGAGATGTCCGTTTGCTCTCTTGCTGTCTCACTGGAGTTTCTTTGAGGCAGTAAGTTGGAGTTTGCACTCTGTGAGGGAAGAGGACTGCTGTAGCCTTGGCTTTCAGTTTTCTGCTTCTCTGGCCACTTGTGTGTTGTTACCACAGTAGCTATTGTGTGTGCTCTACACAGATTTCCAATCAGTTGTTCTCCCACTGGCACTATGCTGATCAGCCATTGCTAGAATGACCCTAAAAAAAAGGGTTTCAGCTACATGTGGTGAGGAGATTCTGCTCCCACAAGTAGCAGCAGTGATTCTGTGGCTATGATTAACAGAGGCAAAGGAGCTGTTTGGGTGCTTTTTGTAATAAAGCTGGTCTGGGGAAGATGGAGAAGGGCCTATGAAGGATAGGACAGAGGGAGTACCTTGGTCCCAATAAAGGCCTCTTGTTTGGAAGGCAGTAATGTACTGTACAAAGAGAGCTGGAGTCTGATGCTGAGTCTAAAGAAAGGAGAGGAACATGTGGAATTTGCAAGCTGGGAATGACTGAAAAACAGTGTTGGCAGCTAAAGTGATGGAATACAATCCAGTGCAGTGTAAATCGTGCTGTCTGTTGTGGGGGCTTTCAGAGGACAGAGGAACCTGTCATGTGCAGACTGGTCCTGGTGGAGCTGTCAGCCTGTCAGCCTCATCCCATGCCTTTGCTTTGTAGGTGGCCTGGCAAGGATCTGGGGGGAATGAGAAGTTCTTCTTCGACAATGAGAATGTAAGTAGGATGGGACAGAATGCTCCCCGTGAATGGTGTGTAAAGCTGTGTGTGCACCAGCAAGAAAAGTGTCACTTGCATTTCTGGAAAACCCTGTTTCTCAGCAGTTTCCTGGATTTAGCCTCTTCATGCAGATCCCAATCTCCTTCCTCCCTGTACTTGCCTTTTCCACGTGCCAGGTACAGAACAAACTCAGTGTGTGGACTGACGAATTATGTAAGTCATAACCCTGAAGGAGAGATAAGCAATAAAAGATCCAGGGCCAGAGAGGGTGTCAGAGATAAAGAATACAGCTGTCGTGGGGAGAGCTTGCCTCCTGCAGGACTGATAGGCACACAATTAAAATCCTCAGCCTTGAGGAAAAGCTGTCAGTCACAACAAGAAGACAAGAACAGCTCCTTAGTCATCCCAGAGTATTTAAATTTAGATTTGTGTGCAGCAGAGTTCTTTCCTGTACCCCTCACTGTGTGTTTCTGTCGCTTCACTCTCAAAGTGTATTCTCCTCTTACCATCAGGTCTGCATGATTTTTAATGCTGGAGAGCTGACACTAGTGGAATATGGAAGCAATGACATTCTGGGGTCTGTCCGCACAGAGTTTGTGAACCCTCATCTGGTCAGGTAAGGTTACATCTGCCTGTGTAACCAGCACAGGCATTTAGTAAAGTGAGATCAGATAAATAACACTGAAAGTGTCCCACACTGTAGCATGCAGCCCCCAGACACCCACTTCTCACAGTGACCAGTGGTGGGTTTAGTTGCCAGGTTACTGGCTGTCAAGAAGCACGAGAGCCTCTTTTCCTCTTGGTGCAGCCTGCCATGGCTGTTGCTGAAGAGGGACCTCCTGTGCATGTTCTCAGGCAACTCTGCATCCAGCTGGTCCTGGTGCAGCATCATTAGGGACTCAGTTGCCAGCAGGACCTCCTCTGTCCCTCTAAAATTCTGTAGCCCATGTTCTGATTCAGGAGAAGGGATGATCATGGGCTGCTCAGAGCAATGTAATTAATGTGTTATTGGGGACCCCTGCTCCAGAGGGGTAGCTCTGGGGGGAAGCCATGGATCAGAAAGCTTTGTTCTCACTTGAGGCAGCTATAGCTACTGGGCAAGTGTCACAGGTCAGAGAACTTCCAGAGGCTCCATGTGCTTGGGAAAACTGCAGGGATGTCAGGAGGGACTCTGTGATTCAAATGTGAATTTTGAGAGTAGTGAAGGTAATAGTCATTCCCTTCAAATCACAGTGTCCGTGTCAATGAGAGACAGCAGCGAGGCGTGGATGAGAACAAGAGACTGGCTTACCTGATAGACATCAAGACTATAGCAACAGGTGAGTGTAGCCCTCCTTCCCCTTCCCTGTATTTTGCCAGCCTTCCTTATTCCTTTTCTTTTTTTGTGCCAGGCAGCGGATCCCTGAAGGTCCTCTGTGCGTTCCCTCTATCAAGCAGCAGATTCTTGAAGTTCCCCTTTGCATTCCCTCTGCCTAGCAGCAGTCCACTGGACACCAGGCTGTCCTACTTTTGACAGGATGCTACCTGTCATGGACACAGCCATGGGTGGCTGTGACTGTGTCCTGGACCCAGACTCTCTGTTGCCTGCACTGCCCATGAGCTGTGCATGCTCACAGACAGTAGGAGAGAGTTGCTGCTGAGAAGGCATCAAAATAAAATGTCCCTGCTTTTTGGTGTTCATGTCACGGTGGTTTTGCTGAGGGTGTTGCCCTAAATAGGTCCCAGGCATCTGATTCCCCTGGCACAGCTTTGGGTGTAGAGTGCTTTGAGGCACATCAGGTACTTACACTGTTTCCTTTCTTTCCTTCCTAAGTGGACCTTGTTGGTGGCTACAACGCTGGCACAATCAGTCATGACAGCAAGATCGATTGGCTGGAGCTCAATGAAACAGGCCACAAACTGCTCTTCAGAGACAAGAAGATGAGGGTGAGGCAGGCACCTCAGGCCACGTGGCAGGATGGCGCGTGTGGGGAGAGTTAGAGACAGACATGCCTGAATGGAGGGAGGGAGGTGAGAAGCACATCTGAAATACTCCACATTTTTTGCTTACTGTTCCTTTGGGGAAGACTGCCTGTGTCCAGATTGCATGAGCTGGCAGTGTTGCATTCTTGAGTCATAGCTAATGCTGAACTTGGTTACTAGACGTCTTGCTTTACCTCATCATGCCTGAAAATGAAAATCATAGGTTCTTCTGCGGTACATATGTCTATGGTATTCAAAAGTCATGTCAGTCAGTGAAGCCCCAGTGACTGGAAAAAGGAAAACATTGTACCCATCTTTAAAAAGGGTAGGAAGGAGAACCCTGGGAGCTACTGACCTGGTAGCTTCACCTCTGGGGCTCGGAAGATCACGGAACAGATCCCCCTAGAAGCAGTGCTGAGGTGGATGGGGAATGGGAAGGTGATTCAGGACAACCAGGGGAGTCATTCAGGACAGCCAGCATGGCTCCACCAGCAGTGAGTCCTGCCTGACCAGCCCAGTGGCCTTCTCTGCTGGAGAGGCTCCATCAGCGAACAAGGGAAGGGCCATGGGTGTCTTTTATTTGGATGTCTGTAAAGCCTTTCACACAGTCCCCCACACCATCCTTCTCTCCAAACTGGAGAGAGGTGGATTTGATGGTGGGCTGTGTGCTGGATAAGGAACTGGGCTAACATTCGCATCCAGAGGGAAGGGGTCACAGCTCAGAGTCCTGTGGACATCAGTGACAAGTAGTGCCCCTCAGGGGTCTGTATTGGGACAGTATCATTTTATGTCTTCATCAATGATAAGGGACTGAGTACACTCCCAGCAGGCTTGCAGATGAGACCAAGCTGAGGCTAGAGTGACACTCCTGAAGGACAGGGCCATCCAGAGGAACATGGACAAACTCCACAGCTGTGCCCATGGGAATCTCATGAGATGTGACAAGGCCAAGCATAAGTTCTGTCCTGAACCAATCCCACAGTGAGGGCAGCAGGGGAAGGTGGGCTCTGTTCCTCTGCCCTGTTTAGGTGAGACCCCCGTCTGCTGCTTCCAGATGTAGGGTCTCAGCACAGGACAGACATGGAGCTGCTGGAGCAGGTCCAGAGGAGGCCACAGAGATGGTCAGAGGCCTGGAGCACCTCTTCTATGAGGAAAGGCTGAAAGAATTGGGATTGTTCATCCTGGAGAAGAGAAGGCTTCAGGGAGACCTTAGACCCCCTTTCAGTGCCTAAAGGGCCTCCAAAAGAGCTGGAGAGGGGCTTTGGACAAGAGCCTGGAGTGAAAGGATGAGGGGGAATGGATTCCCACTGCCAGAGGGCAGGGTTAGATGGGATTGCAGAGCAAGGCCCTTCTTGGTGCCTTAGTTTGTTTCCATCAAGGACCCAGAGCCCATTTTCCTGTTCCAGCTCGGCAGCTGAGAGGGAACTGAAGTAGCACAAGGCATATTCTGGTTTATATATGTCTGGGCCAAGCTGTAAGGGAGGCAAAAGCATGCAGCTTAAAATGCTGCAAGGGTTTTAAAAGATCTTACAGCAATGTGTAAATAGTATGAGATTTTAAGATGTGTGTTTTGGCAAAAGACTGTTTCCTGATGGGTAGTGTTTCCAAGATGCCTGCTCAGGTGTTCCTGCGATGTTTGTGTGAGCTAGCGGCCTAGCCACAAGTTCAGCTGAGCCTGCTCTCCTTTCCCACCTCCAGCTGCAGCTCTATGACATTGCAAGCAGCAGCAAGACGACCATTCTGAGCTACTGCTCCTACGTGCAGTGGGTCCCAGGCAGTGACGTGGTGGTTGCTCAGAGCAGGAACAGTCTCTGCGTTTGGTACAACATCGATGCTCCAGAGCGAGTCACCATGTTTCCTCTCAAGGTAACTCTGGAGACTTTGATTGCCTCCTGCAGTTCCTTTTTCTTCTTCCTCACGTGTGTGGGGTGGTATGGCAGAAGGGAGACAGAATGGAACTGTTAGTTTCTTATGGACAAAATACAAGTTCATTTGTCAACTTTGTGGCAGACATTTCTGTCAGAAGATGAAGCAAGGAGCTGCTTCATGGCTCAGTCTGCTCAGCGTGAGCTCATTCAGAAGAACTGTGACTGGCAGAGCTGTTGTAGTGCTGCCCTCACGTCCCTGAAACCCCACACACTTCAGATGAACAGAGGAGTATTGACAGCTGGTACTCTTTCTAGGGGGATATCGTAGGCTTGGAAAGGAGTGATGGAAAGACTGAAGTGATAGTGTCTGAAGGGGTGAACACTGTGCCTTACACCCTGGATGAAGGCCTCATAGAGTTTGGAACTGCCATTGATGATGGGGATTATCACAGGTGAGTGCTGGATATGCCAGTGGGGATGGCAGGTAGCTGATATCACATCATGGACACCTGGGAATCAATGGTCCATGAACGGCAGCAGCACAGCTTCCCAGAGTTGAACTTCAGACTCTCAGCATGATGTCAGTGCCAGGTCTGGCTATAATGAACATCAGAGTCCTTCAGGAGAGATTTTATAGTTTGTGCCTCCTTGCAGCTTTGTGGTTTCAAACTCAGGGAGAGACTGGCCAGTCTGGTCCCACAGACACCAACAGGACTTTGCTGAAGGTAGTTGTCAATTAATTGCAGTGAGTAAGAGTGTCTCCAGAGCAGCCAGATGTGAAGTGGTGCTTGGGTACTTTTACTGCTGCCCTTCCAATGATGGTAGCAGTATTATGGAAACATTCAGGAGCTGTGCAGAGTGAAAATTGACTGCCTGAAGTAGTCATGGCAGCTGCCTGGGTACTGCTGACACTCTTAGAGGGCTTTTAAAAGTGACCAGGGAAGAAAACTTCATGTGTTCATAGCACTGTTGTGTCTTCAGAGACTTTCTCAGCAGGGACTGGTATCAGACAGAACACTTTAGATTTGTCGCACAGTGCTACAGCCTTCTGCTGATCATCTGCCTCTAAGTACCTTAACCCGGGTGGGAATAACCTAGATGTCTGAATTTTCCCCTGCTCTGTCAGGCTCTGTGTTACACTGTCCTCTTCAGAACTGGGTACACCCAGCTGGCTTTGTTTTCAGTGCTGCTCTGATTAGGAAGCTCCTGTCTCACAGTCTGGGATTTTCCTCAGAGAGCTCTTCTGTCACTGAAAGTCTGCAAATATCTCTGTCTCAAGGGCTACTGCATTTTTGGAGACACTGGAAATGTCCACAGAGACTGAAGCCATGTGGAAGACCCTCAGCAGATTGGCTTTGGAAGCAAGACAGCTGCACATTGCAGAGAGGTACATCACATCTTCGTGAAGATGATCACATCTTCAAGATGCTCTTTGCTGAACCCCAGAAACCAGGGTCCAGCTAAAGATGGACCTGTATGGTCTGGAATATTCACTGCGTTGGAGACTTACATGTTCTCTGTGCCAGGCCATGACTTTGCCTTGTCATCCCAGTTGGCAGTGCCAGAACAAGGGGTGGGAAGACCTCTCTCTGTAGCATAAATTTTTGTTGATGGTAGCCCAAAGCTGTATATAGCAAGGACTCAGAGAGCTGCCAGACATCAACAAGCTTGGGGCGTTGCTGAAGCCTGGGGAGCCTTGGTCATTTTCCAAGGGATTCTCCCATGGAGCAGAGCTAGAGGGCACATCTGAACATAGGTCTTGGCAAAATCCTTCTCTTGAAGTAGGGCTGCCCCACCTCTGCCATTGCTGAGTTGGGTCTGCTGCCCAGTTTCTGATTTTCTTATCTTGGAGCAGAAGTGGGCAGCAGAACCTGGTTATTGACTAACTGCTTTGCATTTTCCAGGTGCTTTGCTGCTCTGGGAAACATGGCAAAGGTTCGATTTCTGCATGAAACCAATGTCATTGCTGACCAGGCAGCTCAGGAGCATGTAAGTCAAACTTTTCCTACTCTGCAGAGCAGTGGTTTACCTGTAAACACTTGCATGCACATTGTCTTCTGTGTCCTTGCTCACCAGTGTCGTGCTACAGACCAATATCTCCTCATGTAGGAACTGCTGATGTTGTCTTCTATCCGCAGCTGCCAGGTTCCTCTCAGGGCTGGCCATTTTATACTGTCCTGGCTTGTCACTGCTTTGATTCTCAACTGTCTATCCTCTCTGTAATGACGCAGTCTCCAGCTGCAGTCCCCTCCATGTTCCATTCTAGAGCCTGTTCTTTCCCTCAGCAAACTGTGCTTGCTGCTGTTGTCTGCAGGGTGGGGATGGCACAGACCATTACCTGGTGCGAGCCCGCTTGGCCATGCTAGACAAGAACTACAAGCTGGCAGAAATGATCTTTCTGGAACAAGTGAGTAAAGGAACAAGGAGTGGAAAAGGTTCTGTTTTTTTCTGGCTGGGGAGGTGTGTGTCCTCTGCTGTAGCAGGAAAGGAAGATGTTGCTTGTTCCTAGGAGAAGAGTTTTCTCCATGAAGTAGAAAAGGTATTCCTTGTTCTGAGGTGTATGAAGAGTGTGAGGGAGGATGTATATCCAAGTAATGGAGACACTACACTTTTTCAAGTGTTTTCTGCACATCTAGCTCTGCCTACTGTGAGAGCTCCGTGGCAATGTGTCTGCTCTTAACCTGGAGCTTTCGGGTTAATGCTTTGCTTTCTAACACAGAACGCCACAGAGGAGGCCATGGACATGTACCAGGAGCTGCACATGTGGGATGAATGCATTGTGGTGGCCAAGGCCAAGGTACAGAATATTGCTGCACTGGGCTATAGACTGGTCTTGCATGGTAAATCTTCTGGCTGGAAGTCCATTCAGGGCCTGTGTTCTTTTCACCTGCCCCACCTTGCTTCTGCTTAGAAGGGTTCCAAGTGGAAAGGAAGGTTGCACTGGTGTGAGTACAGACCTGGATGAATAAGGAGAAAAGCTACTGAAATTGGTTTAGGAGTATCTGTGGCTTCAAAAAAGGATGGGCTGTGTCATGGTACACAGGGCTGGCATTGTAGTTTCTGATAACTGGACAACAAGAGGTCTGGTGCTCTGATCAGGTGCTCAGAGCCTGCAGGATGAGCTGGACAATATCTCATCCTACCCAGGTCACCCAGTTCTGTGTTTCTCCACAGGGACACCCAATGCTGGAGAAGCTGCGTCGGGGTTACTACCAGTGGCTGCTGGATACCCAGCAGGAGGAGAAGGCTGGGGAGGTCCAGGAGGGGCAGGGTGACTACCTGGCAGCCATCAGCTTGTATCTGCGGGCAGGGCTGCCAGCCAAAGCAGCACGGCTAGCCATGGACAGGGACGAGCTGCTCACCAGCGCGGATGTCATCGATAGGATCTCCACGGCGCTGATCAGAGGGGAGCTGTATGAACAGGTGAATGGCCCTTCCCACTGGGCTTAGGGGCATCAGGGCCCTTACCCCATCCTCTGCACCTGTGAGACACAGGGGGACTGAGCTGGAAGGTAGCAGAGGTAATTCTCTGTTGATATGGTTGCAGTTAACATTTATGAGGAAATCCTCACTGTACCCACTGTACATGGGTGAGGTCTAGAATTACTGTTATTAATCAGGAAAAAGATCACACCTGATTGGCAACGTCTCCAGAATATAGAGTGTCAGTTAAGGAGGCCCTTAGGAAGATGGGAATCAGCAGGAACAGAATCGTGAATCAACCTGAAAGCTTGATATCACTGTGGAAATGTCAGTGCTTCCTCACATCAGAATAAAATACAGCGTAAGGATAGTCTAAATGGAAAAGTTAAGGAAGCAAAACAAAGGAGGTGAAGTCTGTCTGTAGAGCCATGAGTATCATAAAGAAGAGATGTGATTTTTCTCTGTGTCTAATAACACCAAAAATGGATAACTTATTGTGAGGTGACAGTTTTAAAACCAAAGGGTGTTTTTTCCACAGCACATCATGTTTATGTAAGAAAGCAGTGCTGAGTCTGCCCACTGCTGAGTATCCTGGCTAACAGTGGCCTCTGACAGGTGCTTAAGAAAGGAAAATAAAGAACAGGGCAGGCAAGTACAGGCTGGCACTTCTCCTAATGTGTTTTCATGGGGTCCAGCAGTTTGCAGCCTATAATGTACCTGAACAGCTCTACTTCTGTCTTTAAGAGCTCTTGATAGATTTTACTTCCATGAGCTTGTCAAATTTTTGCTTGAACCACGTGTAGATTTTAAGTTACAAATTTGGCTATGACTTACCCAGTTCAGTTAGATGTTGTGTGAAAAAAAACACTGCTTTTTGTTAGCTTGTTTTATGTCTCCTTTATAAATTACATTTCTCTAGTCTCTTCAGCATTTTCTGGCCATTTCATTTTGACACGAGACAACTTTGTACTTTTTCAAACCTGTCATCTTTTCTTAAGCTTTCAGTTGAAAGAATAACTGGAGCGCCCAGCTACTGGATGTTGTTACCAAAAGTATAAATAGTCCAAAAGTGATTAGACAAATCATGGAGGTAGAGTCTGTCAAAAGCCATTACATACCATGGTGTGAGGGCATCATGACAAACTCAGGCAGCTTCTACTGTGCAGGTTGTCAGAGATGGACAAATAGAGGAAAGGCTGGTAAACACTTGCTCTGATCTTACAGTTCTTTAGATGTGTGGTCTTGCCACCATTCAAATACTGTAGGGAATGAGCCTTTGGTCTTCCAGAATGGCTGTGCTGGGGTCAGTCAGCAGAGAGAACAACGGTCTTGGCGCATGCTGTCTTTCCTAGTAGTTCCTGAGTCCCCATGCACTTGGTGGTTGGGAAGGCAGAGCTGGTGCAGGATGTGCATGGAACTGGTAGGGTATGGTATGATGATGTGGGGGGGTGGTGGCTCTGGAAACTGGCAGCTTGTATCTGTCATTAGGCTGGAGACCTGTTCGAGAAGGTTGGGAACTCACGGAAGGCTCTGGAGTGCTACAGCAAGGGCAGTGCCTTCCTGAAAGGTACTGTGCTCAATATCTTCCCCCCGTTCATCTCCAGCAGGAGCCAGGGTACTCTGGCCTGGTGGCAAGATGCAGTATTGCCCTGGAGCCTGGAGATGCCCGAATACTCTGCACCTATCGTACCATTCAGTGTATTTTCACGTAGCTGTGCTTGCACATGCAGTCCCAGGGGAGTGTCTTGTTCCCAAGCCCTTGACCGTGCTGACTGCACCAGCACGGATTTGACCCAGCTCTCCACAGGGGCTAGGTTGCTGGGTAACCCATTGGAGCTGGAGTGGCTTAGACAGTCACCATTCCCCTCCTTCTGTGCCACATCCAAGGCCCATGTTTGCCCCACAGTTCTGCTTCCCTGCTGGCCTCAGCATGATAGCTCATGTGTCCGCTTACAGCTGTGGAGCTGGCTCGCCTGGCATTTCCTGCAGAAGTTGTGAGGCTGGAGGAGGCCTGGGGAGACCATCTGGTACAGCAGAAACAGCTGGATGCTGCTATTAACCATTACATCGAAGCCAGGTGGGAGCAGGGGAAGGCTGTGTACGCAGCAGGGTACTGGCAAGGCATAAAGTTGATACCTTTGCCTCTATCAGCAGGGGGGTTGCCTGAGACAACCCCCAGTACCCCGCTTAGCAGTGCCCTGCTTGCTGGTGTGCACCAGCCATTGATGCCTTCCCACATCTCTCCCAAGGCCTTACAGTGCTGGTTGCTCTTCCCTGCTGTCCCAGTTCTTCCATCCCCCTTAGCACTGCCAATTACTCCGCTGCTTTATGCTGCTCTAACTCAGGAAGCTGAATCAAGCAGCAGAGCACTCTAGTCTCCCTGGCACAGCGTAGCTGGAGGAGATGCCTGCTGCCTGGCTCTAAAGACTGATGGGTTTGGTGCCAGGTGCTCAGTTAAGGCCCTCGAGGCAGCTTTGGGAGCCCGGCAGTGGAAGAAGGCCATCTACATTTTGGACTTGCAGGACAAACAGACAGCAGCCAAATATTACCTCAAGATTGCCCAGCATTATGCAGCTTTACAGGAGTATCAGGTGAGGCCACAGACCACAGTCAGCACTGCTCTGTGTGTCCCGTGGATATACTGAGTGTGGTCATTTCCTGGCAGGTTGCAGAGGAGCTGTACATCAAAGGGGGCCAGACCAAGGATGCCATCGACATGTACACGCAGGCCGGGCTGTGGGAACAGGCTCACAAGGTAGAGTCAGAAGCCAAAGCTTCTGTGAGCCTCACCCCACTTGGTGAGATGTGTCTTCCATCAGGAGGTGGTAGTGCCTCGTGCACCAATACCTGATCAGCCAGTGCTCTTCCCAGATAGTCATGCAGGGACATCCAGTAGCCAGCAAGAAATCTGTTCCCAATCTTCCTATCCTGACCGTGGCCTTCTCTCTCTCACAGCCCCATGTGGGTGCACCTCTGGCACAAATGGCCCTCTCCAAGAGCTGTTCTCGTGTGCTTTGTGACAGTGACAAATGACTGCCCATTCTTTGCAGAACATGTAGCACGGATCTCTGTTTGTCAGATGGGAAGGAAATATGTTTTCCCCTTCTCCTTCACTGTCATGTGCCAGGAAATTGCTGTTAATTTCTCCCGTGTGTTCCTTTTGGCAGCTGGCACTCAAGTGTATGAGCCAGGAGGACGTGACTGTGCTGTACATAAGCCAGGCCCAGGAGATGGAGAGACAGGGCAAGTACAAAGAAGCGGAGAGGTGAGTTTCTTCCAGTACCACTATCAGTCCAAGACTGAGCCCTGAAGAATTAGCTGTCGTGAGGAGAAGCCCTTTCCTGGGTTAGGAGGAGAATTTGGGACTGAGTTTTGGAATGGTCAGAGGAACTTTCTCCACACACAGAGAACTAAAGCTGATATTTCAGGATGCAGAAATGTTTCAGGAACTGGTCATGTCCTTGCTGAGCTGTTTGGATGTGCTTGTGTTCCCAGGCTGTACATCACTGTGAACGAACCCGACCTGGCCATCACCATGTACAAGAAGTGTAAGATGTATGATGAGATGGTTCGCCTCGTAGCCAAGTACCACAAGGACTTACTTGGAGATACTCACCTGCACCTGGGCAAGGTGAGTGCATCTCATGGCAGGGGATCAGCTAAACCAAGCAGGGGCAAGTCTGTTGTTATAAGTGTTTGAGATCACTTAAAAAATCAGTGGCAAGGGTATGAGCAAAAGTCAGGTTTAATATTAAGCATCAAAGCACAAGTTTGTTGTCAAGATTCACTCTGCTGCTTACAGGACAGCTAAGGCACAACGAGGGAAAACAAGCAACAACAAAATCCAGGCAATCAAAAAAGAAATTAACTAAGAACTATCTGTGGGGGTGGGGGTGGGGGTGTGTATGTGTGACAAAAGACAGTGTGGGCAAGGATAAAAAAGAGCACACAGCTTAAAAGTTTAACAGCACTCAAATGTAAGAGTACTTTAACTTAACTTATACCTTAAGACTAACAATTTAACATAGAAAACATTTAACTTACACCTAACTTAATTTATAGCTTAACCTTAACAATCTAACAGAGGAAATAACACTTAACAGCATTTAGCCTAACTTACAACTTCCAAGAGAGACTTAACTCAGCAGAAGAGTAACCCTTAGCAACACTTAGCTTATAGCTTATGTTTAACAAATTAGCAAAGGAGCAACACTTAGCAGCATTTAAGTAAGTTTATAACTATAACTTAACCTTACTTACAGGCCTAACTTACACATAGATATCCAAGATACTTAGACATCTAAGAAAGCTGCATTTCTCCCAGATTTGCTGTAGCATGTGTGCATCTTTATGCACCCAGACAGAAACAGTCAGTACCTACAAGGTACCTGTGAAAAATTCCCCCCAGAGGTCAGTGAAATCCTCACTTTGGAGGCCTTTGCATCTCCCAGTGGGTGAAGGATCAGGCCTCAAGGAGTGAGCTATCAGTCCAGGACATAGCGTGTTTTGGCAATCCTCCAAGAACAGCAGACCCTCAGTTTTGCTGGCTCTGAGAGGTGTCCCCCTCTAGAGGGGGGTTGCTGCTTGCAGCCGCCTGTGGTCCTAGGGCAGCTCAAAAGGGTCTCATGTTGGACTGCTGTTTGTAGGGTAGCAAGAGAGTGGGCTTCAGTCATAGCAATGTTTCATCCTGGCCAGAGTTTGGGTTGGCATTTTCTTTGAAAGTGTGAGAACAGGAATGTTATGCTATTCAGGCAAGAGGAATATTTTGCAAGGCTGGTCATGAGGAAAGTAAGAGCTCATTAGACAACAGCAGTTCCTGGGAGCAAGACAGTGTTTCTGATAAGCTCAGGAAGAGCTGAGCCCAGGTGGTGTTTCCAAGGCCAAGGCCTAACAAGCATTTCTCAGTTCACACTGCAGCCTGGGAAGGAGAAGGGGGGAATGCACCACCACAGATGTCACTGTCTCACTGCCTCTGACTGCAGGAGCTGGAGGCAGAGGGGCGCTGGCAGGAGGCTGAGTACCACTACCTGGAAGCCAAAGACTGGAAGACCACAGTGAACATGTACAGAGTGAATGACATGTGGGAAGAAGCATACAGGGTAATAATCATTCACAGCTCCCCACCTGTGCAGGGCTCAGGCTCTGGCTGTTGGATCCTGGTGGAAACTGCTTTGTTCACTACAAGATCAGAACATCTGATGTACACTACCCACCCTCAGAACTGCCCCAGCCCTCGAGGCCTATGGGCCTCCCAGTCTGCAGCATTGCAGTCCAAAAGCAGGATTTGACCCTTTCTGCTGTTCTGCCTTCCTCCAGGCACTGCTCTGGCCCTGGTCACTGCATCCTGTTGTACCTCAGAGGTGTTGCTGTGGCCTCAGCCCCCCCAGCACTGCTCTCCTCAGTGTGGCCATGGAATGCTGGGTTCACTTCTGCTGTCCAAACAGTGAAGTGGGCTATGCTGAGGCAGCAGCTGTTCTGCTGCACCATACATGCCTTTGTCTTTCTCTCCCACTCACCAGCACAGTGGTGGTTGCAGAAGGGTTTGCTGGGAGGGAAACCCTTCCCGACAAGGTTTTGGTGCTCCCTCCTGCTGGCAGGCAGCATGAGAGGAGCTCAGTCTGCTGAAGGTGAAACATACACTGGGTTCTTCCACTTCCTTTTCCTTGGACAGGTGGCCAAGGCATACGGGGGTGCAAACTCTCATAAGCATGTGGCCTATCTGTGGGCAAAGAGCCTGGGTGGAGAGGCAGCTGTGAAACTCCTCAGCAAGTTTGGACTTCTGGAGATGGCCATTGACCATGCAACAGACAGTGGGTACGCAGGTGCCTCCGCCCAACCCTTCCCTCCCCTCTGCCTCACCAGAGAAAAAACGAGTGGGCCAGGATAACTCTGTGCACATGGTAACTGCAGATCCAGAAAATTACATGCCTTCCCACCCCACCATGCTTCACACAGGCCTTCCACGTCCTTGACACATCCCACTTCTCATCTTTGTGCTAGTCTCTCAAGTGCCAAGTCTGAGCTGGCAGGCAAATGCAGTTTGTCCCTCAGCCTCTGCAGGGGGAGGCTTGGGAGAGCCTCTGAGCATGCGAGGAGGTGCTCTTCGTGTCACCATAAGTAACTGCCACCAAAGCTTTGGCCCTGCTCTGCAGCTGGGCAGTTGTCTGCCTGTATGGCCATTCAGTACTGCTCTTCCTTAGGCTCCCACATCTCTTGGCTCCTGCCTTGGGCTCTAACAGCAGGTGTGAAGGAGCTGAATTTCCTTAGTGGGGACTCTAAAAGCTCCTGGTCAGGAGCAGGAGGAGCAGGCAGTGCTAATTTACTTGGGACCCCCTGTATTCCCCTCTCCTCTCCCAGTGTCTTGTGCTCTACTTGATGTCTTGTTCTTGATGAAGGCATACTCTCACAGCACAGAGTCCTTCTCTCTTTTATTGCAGGGTCTTTGAGTTTGCCTTTGAACTGGCCCGCCTCTCTATGAAGCAGAAGATGCCAGACATCCACTTAAAGTATGCCATGTTCCTAGAAGATGAGGTAATTTTCCCCCTGGGACAGGTGCAAGTTCTCCAGTCCCTCAGGTAACTGAGCAGTTGTCCCTGGGCTGCTGCAGCAGTCCCAGTTCTGGCTGCAGTCACTGCGTATCCAGAGGGCTCCATGGTGACAGTGACAAGCTCCACACACCTTTGTTTCATAAATGCTGCCTGCCTGGGGATAAGTAGAGGAGGGCATGTGATGATGCCGGAACAGGAAGGTGTGCAAACAAATCACTTCTTCTCCTCTAGGGCAAATTTGAAGAGGCTGAAGGAGAATTCATTAAAGCTGGGAAGCCCAAGGAAGCTGTGCTGATGTATGTGTCCTCCACGTCCTGGCCTGCTGTGTCTGCTCTCTCCATGCAACGCCAGCCCAGTTGCCTCTCCAGCACTGGGCTGCTCCTTGTCATCCTTGCTGTCACATCTCATGTCCCTATTACATCTCATCCCCCAGGTTTGTGCATAACCAGAACTGGGACGCTGCGCAGCGTGTGGCTGAGGCTCACGACCCCGACAGCGTGGCTGATGTGCTTGTGGGCCAGGCACAGTTTGCCTTTGAGCAGAGAGAGTTCCAGAAGGCAGAGGCCTTCCTCCTGCGAGCACAGAGACCTGAGCTGGCCATAAAGTACTATAAGGTCAGTGCAGGCTGTAGCAACATCATTGCCTTCCTCACTGGACAGGAACCCAATTTAGATGAAGGAGTGAAACTCACCTCCCAGCTCCCCCTGTCAGCTTAGTAGCCAAAGCGAAACTATTTACTCAGGGTTTCCAGAGGAACTTAATTCTGGCCTGAAGACTGAAGCAGTGGATGTCATATTGTACCTTCGTGCTCTCACAGTTCTGGAGGATGTATCCTGCCAGATTGTGGGTGGTCCTTGGGCAGCACAAGTGGGTGCATTTGGAGGCTTAAGTGCCCGTTCCACTGAGGTAGCTGCAGTGGATGAGCATGTTCCCGAGGGAGTTAGGGCAAGTGGATAGACACAGGTGCCATTCTCGAGGAGGAGAGAATTGGGTGGTGCTGCTGTGGTTGTTTCTTCTATTTGGTGCTCTGGCAAGGTGGCATGAGGGGATAGATGTGTTATGTGGTAGCAGGAGTGTGGGGGATCCTGGTGAACTGGTGAACACTTCTCCCTGTTGTGCCTGTGCAGGAGGCCGGCATGTGGAGCGAGGCCCTGCGGATCTGCAAGGAATACCTGCCTGGTCGACTGGGAGAGCTACAGGAGGAGTGTGGCAGAGAGGCTGGCAAGAAAGGCTCCAGGTAAGGAGTGCTGTGGTCAGGCTGCAGGAGATAGCCTGGAAGCTCTTCCCCATGGCCATTTTGCTGATGCCTTACAGAGACAGCCTGATGGGATCCCTGACATCCACTTGTTTCCTTCTTGAGGACTCCAGACTTCTTACTGCATAGGTTTCCTATTGTCCTTCCTTACTGCTCTGGGAGGCTTATTTCTGCCATCCAGGATCTCCCACATGGCATCTTGCCCCACTTACAAATCGCCATGGTCTCCTGTACTGCCATTGCATCTGCCCAGGGTGTTTGGTCAGTTCTTTCCTCAGCACTGTTCATGTTCTCTGTCACATGCTCTGCTTACCTGTAGTGTGCACCTCCCTGCCTACACCCTACACACTGTCTACAGGATCTCTGGCAGCATCCCAGTCCTGCTGACAGCCTGCATTCCTCCCTGCAGTGGAACTGAAGGGCTGCTGGAGCAGGCACGGGAGTGGGAGCAGGCTGGGGAATACGCCAGGGCAGTGGACTGCTACCTGAAGGTGCGGGATCCCAGCAACAGCGTCCTGGTGGAGAAGTGCTTACTGAAGGTATGTCAGGGGCTGTGATTCCCTTCTCCTGCTCTTCTGCCTGGAAGCTCTTCCACAGCCTGAGTGCACCTCAGAGATCTCTGTCACTGCAGTACCTGCAGGGCTGAAAGCCTTCATAGCTGTTCTCTTGAGCCATGACAGGCTGTGCTTATCCTGCGTGCTGCTGCCTCCCTTGCTCTGGCACCACTGCCTGTGGCAGACCCATGTCTGTGTGCCCACGGCTCCCTGCACTGCACACCTGCACTTTATGACTCAGCCCTTGCTGGAGGAGCACCTTCTTGTGCTCTCTGCCACCAGCCTTTGTGCTGTATTCTTGCTCATACTTTCACTCACACCCATATTCTTGTACCAACTTCAACGACAATTATGTCCTTGTCTGATCTTCTCCCATGTGTGAAAGCAGCTGGGCTTTGCTCCTCTGACCTGTCAAAACGACATTTCTCCCCTTCCTCTATCGTTCAAGTGCTTCCAACTGTTGGGTCTTTTAGCTGGGACTGAGCACTTCCCAACTTCATCCCACTCTCCCACCATTTTTATCAATTGAGCTGCTGAGAATTTCTCTTCACAGGCTGCTGAGTTGGCTGTCAAATTCTTGGATCAGTCACAGAGCACAGAAGTGACACGGACTGTGGCTCCTCAGCTGGTGGCCATGAAGAAATACAGCTTGGTGAGGACTGGCTCCTGCCCCCATACTGCTGAAGAAGCAGTGACAGTGGAAGGGAGAGCTCTGTCCAAGAGAAGGAGGTCAAGTCACATCCTGGGGTGATGGGTGGATGGATGGCCTAGAGGTAGGCCATGCAGAATCTTCAGTGAGGATGAAAGAGGGGGATGAATCCAGTCCTGGAATAGTGTGAGAGAGTCAGGCCTTGGGAGAAGGCAGGAAGCAGAGGAGAGGCTTATCTTTTGGGAAGAGACTTTCCGTTGTGTCTGTGTGGTGGCTCAGCACCAGCTTCAGCCTGGGATACAGGGAACCCTTGGGGTTTTGTCTCCCATGGAACTATCTCTGACCCTGCAGGCAGCTGAGCTCTACCTAAACTTGGATCTCATCCAAGAAGCTATTGATGCCTTCATTGAAGGGGAGGAATGGAGCAAAGCCAAGCACACGGCCAAGGAGTTCGACCCCAGGTATGCCCTGAGCTTTGCAAACTGTCTCCTTCTTGTTCCCCCTCCCACCCCCAGCTGATCCCTTGTCCTGTCTTGTACTGTCTGTTGCCTCGAGGTTTCCTGGATTCTCCCCACAGGGGCTTTCCCAGGCTCGACAGGGTACATTCTCCACAGCTGCCCTTCCCAAGCCATTTGACATTCTGACACTCTTCTGTTGCCACACATCCCACAGAATCTGTTACCCCCTTTTGTTTCACTCCTATCCCCATCTCCCTTTCCCTTGCCATAACTCTGTGCATGCACTTCCTTCTGAAAGCCCTGTGATCCCTTGTTCTCCTCACATACAATATTGTGAAGAGCTGCTCAGACCCTTTCCTTCCCCATCCATCTGTGCACCAGCAGCCTGCCAGCAAGACATAGCACAGCTGGAAGTCTTCTAGCTCCAAAGTTGAATCCAGCCTCTGCACTGATGCAAGACATGAGTCTTGCTGCCTTTTGGGATTCTTTCTGCCCACAGGTCAGAGGAGTACGTGGACCAGCGTTACAAGGAGTATCTAAAAAAACAAGGAAAGGTGGATTCGGTACGTATCCGGGATGTCTCGCAGGCTGGGAGTGGTGTCAGGACCTGTGCAGATCCTGGGGCCTTTCTCATGGGCCTTTTGCCTGACTGTGAGTACGAGTGAGAAGTCTGTGTGTGCCTGTGAGCCATGGCTACTGCATGCCAGACCACAGAATCATAGAAGGGTTTGGGTGGGAAAGGACATTAAAGCTCACCTCAGGCTCATCTCATTCCACCTCCTGCTTTGGGCAGGGACACCTTGCACTAGATTGGGTTGCTCCAAGCACACATTGCTAGGTCATGTCCAATTTGTTGTCCACCAACAGCCCTGAGTCCTCCTCCTCTGGACTGCTCTCCATCCATTCTCCACCCAGGCTGCATCTGTGCATGGGGTTGCTCTGACCCAGGTGCAGCATCTGTCACTTCTTAACCTTCATTAGGTTCACATGAGCCAACCTCTTCAGCCTGGCCAGGTCCCTCTCAATGGAAGATGGGTAACACAGGCTCTGTGATTTCTTGCCGTGGAGGGGAAGAGACTGTGTGTCTGGGAAAAAAAGACGTGGGTGACCTGGTGCTTGTGTGGGTCTGAGTAGGAAGCCTGGCCTGCACAGTGAATTTATGGCTGTTTCCATCCTCAGCTGGTGGGAATTGATGTCATGGCAGCTCTGGATATATATGCAAAGCAGGAGCAGTGGGAAAAGTGCCTGGAGGTCGCAGCTAAGCAGGTGAGTACTTGTGTGAGCCCTCAGGGACAGACCTGGGGTCCTGGAACCCTGCAGGGGGTGGGCAGCATGGAGAGACCATTGTCCCCATCGTGGGAGTGAGGCTGAGTGGGGAAGGGCTAGAACCTGGAAGCATATTATGTTCAAATTTTGTGATTAATGGAGCATTGGGAGAAGCTAAATGAGTTGTTTGGGCTGGAAGTAATTGGTACCATGGAAACAGGGATTTGTAGAAGAAAGCCTTCTTTCTCTATGTTCTTGAGAGCGGTGGTGTCAGTCAGAGTGAGACATCCTAGTCAGGAAAGCAAATTTGACATTTTTTCAGTTTTACTGACCTGAAACTAACAAAATTACCTCAGCAGAGTAATAAAATGGAGAAAAGCAAAGTGAAACTGTTTTACAGTGCTGTTTCAAGGCAGTAACAGGAGAAGACAGCCCTCGATTACCAGGATGTACTTTGAGGGATGGTTTGTATTCAGTGGTTATTGATTGGTGATTGATTGTTAAACTGTTATTGGTTAATGGTTGTTATCATGGAGGTAACCAAGGACAGGCAGTTTTTTGGAGTGAAATATTGGTTCAGATTGAGTAACAGGGCAGCCTTGGCAACAGCATCTGCAGTTAGTAGGGACATCACACCTTGTCACTCGGGCCAGCACTGAAGCCTTGAAAAAGCATTGGGAATGTCTGGGACTATGGTTTTATAACTTTGGTTCCAATAACCTAAGTTTGGGTTCTGCTAGAGTGAACTTGATGTCTCTTAGACTTGGGCTTCTCTGTGATACCGATGGTCTCTGTTGACGTTGTTATTCCCTTGGGAGGCTCCCCAGTTGATATTCTGCTGATCAGGAGCTACAGAGAATAACTGCACACTCCATTTGATGGGAAAGACTCAGTCAGTTTATTGTATTGGGCCACAGTTGAGTCTAAGATCTTGGTATGTGCTTGTGCCTCTAAGAGAGCATTAGCATGACCCTTTCCAGTAATCAGTGCAGAATATAATCACTTTGCTCAGCTGCTCCACAGTGATTATACAGTAAAAATGGTACATTTATCAAAACAGGTCACATACCAGACTTGATCCCAAGCTATACTGAACATGGTGCTTACCAGCACCCCATCTGGGTGTTGGAGTTCTGGATGTCTGCTGGGACACTGGTCTTTCTTCTTTATAATAAACTTGCTTCCATTGCTCAGTTTTTAACAGAATTGCACATTCTGTGCCATTTTCTTCCTCTCATTCCTGTATTTATGCATGTATGAAGCCGTTCTTTCCTCACTTGAATTTCTGTGGGGCCAACAGCAGGCCTCAGCAGTGTCTGTGGGGTCAGCACAGGTATGAGCAGCACTCTAAGAAGGTCTGCAGTCCTGGAGCTGTGACAGTGTGTGGGTAATGGATTAGAACAGCTTTGTAAATTGCAAACATCTTCACCCAGGGTTTTAGTTACTTTATTTGTTAGACTAAGGGCTGCTTTACAATTGGTAGCCTTGTTGACACATAATAGAGGTGCTGCATCCTTCAGGTGTTTGGCAGCTGTATTTGCATGTGTGGAGGATCAGCTCAGCATCAGCTAGCCAAGATAAAGGTGTCAGTAAGGGCCCAAATCAAAACTCAGGTGTGCTTAGGGCAGTCTGGCTCTGATTACCTGTTTCACCCTTTGGGACTCAGGTGTGTGGGGTTGTGCACACATGGCTGAATCCATCCCCACCAAGTGGCAAGTCTTCAGTTCATGAGTCTTATGCTGCTGCTTCCCGTGTGTCTTCTCCAGAGCTACCAAGTCCTGCACAAGTACATGGCTCTGTATGCAACACACCTGATCTGTGAGGGCCGCTGGGACAAAGCCCTGCACCTGTACGTCCACCACGGAGCACCTGCCAACCCACAGGTAGGGAGGGCATGCCAAGGTGGGCTGTCCCAGTGTGCTGTGGTCTGCTGCACGAGCCAGGCTCCTGGCCTGAGCTGGGACTGCCTCGTGTTCAGCATGTTCAGCCCTGCAGTGCACTCTTCCAGAGGGCTGGAGGAAATCTCCTGGCATGTTCTCCACAGGAAGGAGCAGGGGAAGTTGAGTGTTTGTGTTTGTTTTGAGCACCTTGAGCACCAAGTTCAGAATGAAAGGAGCTGTTTGCCTCTCTGAGAGTGTTGGCTGCAGGAAGCATCCTTCCATCCTCTCCTGTCTCCCTGCCTTGTCCCAGCAGCCCTTCCAGCCAGCGATTGGCAGCACTGCCCCTCTGGCAGCCACTTTCTTGGCCTGTGCTCACCAGCAGAGAGCTCTAGAGTCCGCTGACTCCCCGTTGTCTCCTTCCACACTTGTCTCCTTGCTGTTGCAGAATTTCAACATCTACAAGCGTCTCTTTGTGGAGATGGTGAACGCGCCCGGCACGAACGCTGCCGAGGCGTACTCCAGCTGGGCCGAGCTGCGGGACATGCTCCTCAGCCTGGTGAGTGTGCCCGTGGCCACCCTGGCCACCGCTGCCTGCCCAGCGCCAGCCCCCGGGGGCCCTGACCCAACAGGAAGAAGAACCAGTCTCTGGACAGGTGACACGGACAGTGTTTTTAGAACACAAGCTAAGGGTAAAGAGCTGGCAGTGTGGACAGTAGGAAACCATGATCCTGTGAAGTGCATGTGGCTGAGCAAGAGAAGGCAGAGAAGGAGACCCTGTGCTCCAGGCCAGATCCTGGGAATGGGTCTGGACATTGGCCCTTGCAGAGCTCTGTGTGTCACTGTGACATGGGAGCTGTCGTGACATCCTCTTCCTGTCCTGCACCCATATTCATTGCTTGGGGAAAGCACAGAGCTACTGAGCCTGGAAAATATGAATTCTCCCCATCTCCCCCTGGATGCTTAGAGCTTTCTGCTCCTCATTCCTGTCCAAAACACCTCAGCCAGAGCCCATGATTGCCTTATCTCTGATTCTGTCCCTACTTCAAACATAAGTGAAATCAAAAAATCCTGCTTTGTCCACCCAGACCCACCCCTGCTTCCAGTGCTGGCTGTTGTTGCAGTACTGGTGACTCTCCCAGGCTCCCACAGCCTCCTTCCTTCAGCATGCTTTCGGACCCGGAGCACCCAAGGCCCAGCCCTTGTTCAGTCCCAGAGGTGTCTGGATATTTCAGATCCTCCTCTCTCCTGACTTCCCTGTCTCATGTGGATGAAGAGTGCCCTCGTGCTCTCCTGCTCTCACTTCCTCTCATTTTCTCTTCTCAGAGTGAGAACTTGGTGAAGTCCAGCGAGGCAGGCACTGCAGCACATGAGGAGTTTGAGAGGATGCTGCTCATTTCCCACTACTGCGCCACCCGCTCTGCCGCGCAGGGCCTGAAGCAGCTGGTGAGGCTTGTAATTCCTCTGCCAGGGTGGGCAACCCCATGGGGATCTGCAGGTTCGGGGCTACTCATGGCTTACTGTTCCACTTCACAAATCACACATCATGGATGCATGAGAATGGGGCTGCAATAATCTGGGAGCCCACCACTAGCAGGTGGAACTGTACGTGGTGTTTTCTACTCGCCGTGGGCACTGTCCCAGCCACTGTGGCTGAGCTGTAAACCAGGGGGGGAGCTGATCCATGTGCTTGGCATGACTTGTGAGAGCAGAGGTGCCAGTAGAAAAATAGGAATGACAAAAAATCTGATCTTCCCAAGAGAGGGATGGCTTCCTCTCTGCTTTCCTGGGCTACAAGAGCTGCTAGGCTTCACAGGTGATCTTCAGAGTAGATCGTCTGCCCAGGGCTTTAGCAGGTACTGGTCCTGTGTGCTGGGCCTCTTGGGGGGTTTTGGGAGCTCGTGGACCTGTGTGGGGGCATCACAATGCCCTGTGAGTATTTTGGAGTCTTGTGTATGCTGGGATTTGTTCTTGGCCTCCCTGCTGAAGTCTTGATCCATGTGGGATTGTGGAATTGTTCTAGAGCTCTGGATGGATGTGGTTCTAGAGTTGTGATGGAGAAGGCTGGGAAAAGGAAAAGAACCTCAGTGAAAGCCACACAGAAAACTGGGACTTCCCCACATCTGTGTGTGTGAATGTTGGGGGTCCAGAGACATGTCAGACAGCAAGAGCCAAGTCTGATGTCTTGGAAACCTGTACAGATCTCCACAGCTGTGGAATGTTGAGGTGCTGGGCAGTCTGTTTGGGACCATGAAGGAGAGGTGGCCTTGACAGTACTTGTGTGACAATGGGTATTTGGCAGCAGAAAAGTGAAATTGTCCTTCAGTTCCTCACCCCTGCTCCAGAATTCTAACATCATTGCATACAAGAAAAAATTTACTGCGACTGTGGCTGGAATAGGTTTCTTGGAGAGGCTGGAGAATCTCCATTCCTTGAGATGGTCAAAACCTGACCAGGCATGTTCCTGAACCAGGCATGTAGCTGCCTCTGCTTTCACTGGGGCTAGGGGCAGGATTTGGGAAATGCCAGCAATGTCTCTCAACCTCACCTGTTCTGTGACTTAGATGGGGGATGTTTGGGTGTGACTTCTCATGAAAAATAGCAAGGCCTATAAAGCAGAAGAATTTCACCCTCAGGTGACAGTCCCATGTGTTCTGTAGTGAGAGAACTCAGGGTCAGGACTAAGGTTTTTGACCTTTTTTACCTGTAGGGCATGTGTGGGTGCAGAATCCTTGCTGTGAGTCTGGGGTGATGTCATGAGATCCCTTCCAGCCTGTTTTTCTTTGCTGAATTGTCCTCTGTGTGCCAGGACACGGTGGCTGCCCAGCTGTCCATTGCCCTGCTGCGCCACACGGATCTGCTCCCTGCAGACAAGGCTTTCTATGAGGCTGGGATGGCTGCCAAGGTAAGAGCTACCTGCCACTGCCCCAGAGAAGCACACAGGACACCCTGGGCTCAGGGATTCTCGACTTTATCTTCCCAAATCCTCCCTTGGCTCCTGGACTCTGCCACTGGAGGCTGTTCCTCAAGCAGCTGGCCAGACCTCAGCCAGTGAGCAGATGGGACCTACAGACTCAGGGGTGGACAGAGGCCATATTATGGCTCTATCAGTGTGGATGTGAGACTGCTCAGCTCTGCACTGCATCACCCAAGTGTCTCACAGGCTGCCTGGGAGTTGTGGCACATGGCAAGGACAGCAGCATGTCCTCGCTGCCTGGACCTGGCTTGTGCAATAATAGAATCATGGAATGGTTCAGGTGGGAAAGGACCTTAAAGCTCATCTTGTTCCATCCCCTGCCATGGGCCAGGACACCTTCCACTATACCAGGCTGCTCCAAGCCCTATCCGGCCTGGTCATAATGCCTGTCTCCATTCTGTGGTGATGAGCTGGTTGTCCAAGGGATCCAGTCTTTGGGGATGGCGAGCTGGAATGTGCAATCTCCTTGTCCATTCCCAGGGCTGCAGGCAGGGCACTGTGGCACAGAGCCACATCCTTCCTAGCCATGGCTCTGGGAGAAGAGCTGGCTGTGAGGATGAGCTGCCCAGTCTCACTCAGGGTTCCTCTCCATGCAGGCAGTCAGCTGGGAGAACATGGCATTTGTCTTCCTGAACCGCTTCCTGGACCTCTCAGATGTGAGTATGTCTGTGGGGGCAGGGCTGGCTCTCTGAGGTGACAGTGGGCTCCAGGGCCACTACAGACCCCCAGCCTGGCCAAGGCACATGAGGCTCCTGCGTGGCAGCACACTGGAGCTTGTACTGATGGGGAGAGCCCCTGAGCCCCACTCAGCGTGTGCCTGGAGAGCAGGGGGCACTCTCACACTGCCTGTGGGAGCACCTGCCATGCAGGGCACCTGCACAGCCCTGGCCAAGTCACCCTGGGCATGCCAATGCCCCCGTGCACGTGGCAACAAAACACATTGGTCTGACAATTTAGGCCTGAAATCCTCATGGCTGCAGATGCCATTACAGCTCTCAGGTTGTTGACAGTTCACTCAAGTTGTTCCAAGAGAAGAAAAACTACTTGGGAGATGGAGGCCATGGCCCAGTGTTGTGGCTACTGTGATACAAGACTTGGGAGTCACCTCAGTCCCTTGCTTGACCAGCAGGCTGGCCATCAGAAATACCAAATCCAAGGGAGCTGACAGACCTCACTGTGCCAGACTCTCAAGTGCTGTCAGCAGCAGCTGGGGGAAAACAAAAGCACCTGATTACATCTTTCCCTTCTTCGAGGCCACCAGAACAGGGCAGTGTCAGAGACACTGCAGAGTGTGGCCATGGATGACAGGAGGGCAAGGTCACCATAGCACCAGCAGGCAGGGGCATCCTCGCCATGAATGGTACTGTGAGCTCTGCAGCTGGCATTGCCCAGTGCTCTACCCCTTCTTTCCCAGGCCATCGAAGAAGGGAACCTGGATTCCCTGGACCATTCTGATTTTCAGAAGACAGACATTCCCTTTGAAGTGCCACTTCCAGCCCATCAGCATGTGCCTGTGAGTGTCACCTGTCCTCTTTAGCTCCTGTGAGCAGTGATGCTGCTTCAGGGCCCTCTGAACAGGTATTGGGGAAGCTGGGGTTGCAGAGATTGCAGGGGATGGAAACCGACCCAGAACTGCCACCTGGATCTCTGCCTGTCCCTCCACTGCAGGCACACACATGTGCACAGACGTGCACACACCTGTGGACACAAACACTTGTGCACAGACATGCGCACACACCTGTGTACACAAACACATGTGCACACACCTGTTGCACACACACATGCACATACCTGTGTACACACACACACACACACACACACACACTCATGCTCCCCAACATGCACACATACACTCAAGCCCATTGTGCACCATGCACGTGTGTGTTGTGTGCACGTTGTGCACGCCCATGTCCTGCTCTGCCATGTGCTCCCTGCTGCTGTGGGGCTGCAGCCAGGCAGCAGCAGCACAATCCCAGGCTTTGCCCTGGCCTTTGCCCTCAGGAGGAGCAGCGGGAGGAGGTGAGGGACTGGGTGCTCACCATGTCCATGGACCAGCGGCTGGAGCAGGCGCTGCCCCAGGATGAACGTGGCACCTACGAAGCCTCTCTGGTGGCAGCGGGGACCGGGGTGCACTCCCTGCCCTGCCTGCTCACAGGTAAGCTCCAGGCAGCTCGCTCAGACAAGAGATGACAGTGCCATGCAGGGAGTGGGAACATGCTGCAGGGTAGGTCTGGCAGGAGGTCTGGGCTGTGCTGTAAGAGCAGTGGAGAGACTGTGGCTGTAGGGAACCAGCTCTGCTGGAGGAGATAGGGCTTGTTTACTGTGGGGCTGAGTGAGCACTGGAACAGGTTGCACAGAAGTTGTGAGATTGCCATCCTTCGAGACAGTCAGAAGCTGTCTGGACACAGCCCTGGGCTGGGGTGGCTCTGCCTGAGCAGGGAGTTGAACTGAACTATACAGACCCCAGAGCAATTCTGACCTCAGCCACTCTGTGGTTCAATGGTGGCTCAGGCTGGCACAGCTCTGCCTGGGGACTGCAGGCTGGCCAGCACAGACAGTTGAGAATGGGCAGCACCTGGCCCTGCTCTGCAATGCAGCACTTAAAAAGGCTCAGAAAAGGGGGAGCAGGAGTGGGCCACCAGGAACAGGGCTATGGTTCTGAAAGTCAGAAGCTGGGTACCATTGTTGGACCTACTCACTTGGGTGTCATTGTCCAAGGGCAGTTCAGCCTTAATCTTCATTTGATCCCACCACTTTGGACACCCCTTCTTCATTTTGGTCTCCTAGAGACCAAAGCAGCGTTATTCCCCCCAGCACACTGTTCTGTTGGGGCAGCCCCAGCTACAGCACAGGGAAGGGGTGCACCAAGTGGGGCCCACTGTGGGGCTCAGCTTGTTCTGAATGTGTCACTTTGTGCCCAGGCTACCCAGTGCTAAGAAACAAGATTGAGTTGAGGCCAGGCCGAGAAGTGAAGAAGGATGCGTGGTACAAATTCGTGATGGCTGTCAAGGTGAGCCAGAACCCCCAGGCAGGGAGACAGGCTGCGGGTGGGTTCAGCCCCTCATGCTGACAATACAGCATCCTGCTGGGTGAGTGATTATCCCGGGGCAGTTTACTGCACTCTCCTGACAGTGCTGCTTGGTGGGGACTAACAGACCCAGTCCTGCCAGCCCACGGGGTGCCTTCAGGCAGGGGGCACGGGGATGCCCCCTTCCAGTGCCAAGGCCTCTCTCTTTCTGCAGACATCCCACAGCCCTGCGGGCCAGGATGTGATTGAGTTCCTCCGAAGGTGGTGTGGGGGACTCCCAAGCACCAGCTTCTCATTCTAGTGAGCAGGACTGTGGCAGCTTTCAGGCCTGTTCCTCAGCACCTTCCACACCCAATAAACATGTTATCTCAGCCCTGCAGTGCTCCTGTTTGCCAGGGGATGCTGAGTCCAGAACACTGCTGGGCCTAGGGCTGTAAACCCTGTACGTGTCTCAACCCCCACGTCCATGGGTGACTTCCACACTGAGGCCACGGCTCTGTGAACATCCCTGTGCGTGGGGAGTGGCAAGCACAGGCATGGAGTACTCACGGAGTAGCTGCACTTCCCTTCTCTTGGCACGCCTTGCTCACAACCAGCACTCACCTGGCAGAGCCACTTACAACAGCCAGTGTAGAAAGCAAAAGTTTATTTATTCAAGAAAACTAGACATCTACACAACAGGGATTCTTCCCCTTCTGTTCCCTGACACATCTGAGCACAGCTCAGCCAGCTGCCATGCCTGCAATGGCACCAGGACTTGGGCCCCAGCACCTGTGCCCACCCCCATCACTGCTGACAGAAACCAACAGAGCCTTTGGCACACCAGGAAGGGCCTGGCAGCCTGGGGAGAGGATGGGAGAGCATCTGGGGCCCACGGCACCTGCTGACCTGCAGGGTCTGTCCCAGGTGGGGTGGTGGAGCTGGGGGAGGGGGCAAGGCACACCCCTCCCACTGCAGGAGGTGTGACAGCACCTTGCCCCCGACCTTGCTGGATCACAGCACTCCTGCAGCACCACCTGGGAGCGAAGGAGCACGTGTCAGTGCCAGGCTGGGCTGCAGGGCCCAGCATCACACTGACTCCTCTGCCCCTGTTCTTAATAAGAGGTGTTTTGTGGGGCTGGTGTGGGCATGGGCCCTCTTGATGGCAGAGCCTGCTCCCCCCATCCCAAGCACGGCCCACACGGTGCACTCACCTCTCCAGCTATGCAGGAGACTCAGCAAGTCCTGCCAGGAGCTGCTGCCTCTCACGGAGTGGCTTCTCCATTGCTGTACTTGTCCTGGCCAGCTAGAGAGGAAAAAAAAAAAAAAAGACAAACAGAAGTGTAGGGTGGCAAGGACATGTGATGGGCTGTGTTCTCATAAAAAGAAGAACAGGCCTGGCTACAAGGGGGATGAAGAAGAGAGGTCTCTCTGCAACTCCCCAAGAAGGGGTGCTGGTCTGGTACTTAGGCTGGCTAGAAGAGGTTCCAACTCAGCATGCCCCCTACTGCTGCACAGCCTCCTGGCTCCCAGCAGAACCCAGCACCTTACAAATGCAGCACAAAGGCAGCAGTCATGGGGGAGATACAGGGAGATATGTCCAGCTCAACGGGGCGTACCTGCTCTTTGCCATAGCTGTGTGCACAGGGCCCGATGCCCTGGAAGACGAGAGCCACCAAACAGCTCCTGCCCGAGAGCACGGCTTCTGCAGCTGCCAGCAGCAAGGAGGGGAACCAGAGGGCCAGGGCCGTGTCCTGCGGAGCAGGGGCTCACAGGAACGCGGGCACTGCGCCAGGCTGTCTGAACAGCAGAGACTGTGTGGACAGCAGGGCAAAGAAGGGAGAGAAAGAGAGAAGGGTAGCAGGAGGGAGAGTGAAAAGAAAGACGAGAAGAAGCAGTGCCGCTGCAGACTCACATAGATGCGCGTGGTGTTGAAGGGACAGTCGTTAGTCGCGATGGCCGTGCGGGCGTCCGCAGGCAGCGCGGAGCTGTTGCAGCCCCTGACCAGGTGCGTGCCCCGGCCGTGCACCGTGAGGGCGATGGCCAGCGCCAGCCCCACGCTGCACGCGGTGGACAGGAGGCAGTTCAGCAGAGATACGCTCAGCAGGGTCCAGTGCTGCAGGCGGCAAGAATACGAGCGGGACTGGCACGAGCTTGGGGAAACGCTCGGACCGGGCACCCATGTCTCTGCAGAACTGCACGCAAAATCTCTTGCCTCTTCCACGGCGGCTCAGCCTTGCCCTCGGATGAGGCTCTCGCACCTTTCGCATCCTTCCACCCGCTGTGAGCTCGGCACCGCCGGACGCCCTTTCTCTCGGGCTCCGTGGAGACCCCCACGCCGGCTTGGCCGCGTGCCGGGAGCCCCGAGCCTCGGCCCAGCCCGGCGCACCCCGCCCCGTGTCCGCCCACCCTGCGAGCCCAAGCGGGACCCCCGACCCGGCTGCAGCTTCGCCCACGGAAGCGCCTCTGCCCGGGACGGTGCTGCCACCCTCCCGGAGNTATTAAAAATAGGAAATGATAGAAATGAGATGCGGGAGCCGTGGCTCGGCCCCGCCGCGCGCCAGGACGGCACTGGGCCCCGGGGCCGCTTACCGGGGACTCCCCGGTAAGCGCCGGGGACTGCAGGGGCCGCAGCCCGGGGCCAGCACACGCCGTGGCCCCGGCGGGTGCGAACCAGTAAACAAAGTGCAGCCGGCGGCGGGAGCGAAGCGCCGGGCGGGGAGAGGGGACGAGCCCGGCCATTCCTGGGCCCGTGGCGCGGAAATGGGGGGGAGTGACCGGGGGTGCAGGGCTTAGGGATTGCCCCTGCTTACCTTTAAATTAAAAAAAAAAAAAAAAAAA
>VWZV01002810.1:0-33937 GCA_013397155.1 Irena cyanogastra | reverse complement strand
TTACCTTTAAAATAAAAAAAAAAAAAAAAAAAAAGGGGGAAAACAAAAGAAAAAAAATGAAAGAAAAAACCCATTTCTGTGCTGTGCAAAAGACACTTTGTACAATTCAAACAGAACAAACTCCATGCACATGAGTGGGGCTGCAGAACACCCCAAGCCAGGCCTCAGCTCCGCAGCACAACCTGGCAAATCCCAACAAAAACAGGGCTGGAAATAATACTGATGCGCAAAGTCCCCTGTAGGAGGCGGGCAGGGAGGACTGTCGACAGCCCAGCCACGGCACATGCAGGATGAGCTTCCAAGCACTGCAGCTGGGGCCTTGCGGATGCCCGACAGTGGTGGGCAGACACAGATGGGTCGCAGGCAGCGAGGCCACGCTGGCTGCCCAGGAGCCACGGGGCTAAGATGACACAGTCACGGCCGTCAGGGCTCCGTTCCGAGTGTAGTAGAACTTGCTGAACGCCTCTTCAAGTAAACAGGTGAGTCTGCTCTGGTCAGCCTGGGGAGAACAAGGACAGTGAGGGGGAAGCCCCATTCACTCAAAGCTGAGAACATGGCTGGAGACCCCCAGGGCAGGGACCCGGCTTATTCCTCCTGCTTCCTCCCCCCACACAGGGCTGATGGGGCATAAACCATTGAACTGTGTGAGCCCCTGCTTACCTCGCTGATGAATCCAAGCTGGACCAGTTCAGCTGCCAGCTCCTGGATGTTGTCATCTGCAACACAAGGAAAGGTGTCAGGCCCTGGTCCAAGCGTGCTGCTGGCCCCAGTGCACCTGGCAGGGGCAGGAGGTACTTACTGGGCTGAAGGTCACAGCTCAAGTGTCGATTCAACTTGTCTTCCAGTTTCAGCAGCAGTGTCAGCTGCAGGGCAAAGAAATTCTCATGAGGGATTGCAGTCTTGCAGGTTGCCATGGCAAGCCCAAAGCAACCCTAGAAATGCCCTCTGGGATGGGAACCACCCCTCCAGAGCCCCACAGGGATCTAACAGAACAGCCACAGCCAGTTCCATCCTGAACTGCAGCTGGCAGCACCATCCTGCACTGGAAGCCAGGACCTGGGGTGGGCCCTGGTGCCAGGTCAGCAGCAGGCACAGGCCTGGCTCAGGCTCTGCGTCCTGACGGTGGCAGCTGCAGCAGGGCAGGGTTACCCCAGGCACCAGCAGCACATCAGAGCCATGAGCCTCCCCCAGCCCAGCCAGACGAAGGAACATACATGGTGCTTCACGCCCTCCTCCACGGACTCGATGTTGCACTGCATCAGCACCACCTGGAACAGAGGCACGGAGCCGTGAGCAGCTGCCCCGCAGCCCCGCCCTGCTCCGGGAGCCTGGGGCTCAGCCCCTTGCCTTTACCTTGCGGGTCTCCACCTCAGCGGGCTCGGGGGTTGGGGTTTTCACTGATGGGGGAGCAATGGGAGATTTCACCACGACCTGCTGGGGCTGCTGGGGTCGTGGCATCCCAAAAGCTGTGAGGGGATAGATTCCATTCCTGCAAGGAAGGAGCAGCATCTGAGGTTATACCTCTCCAGAATTTTTCCAGTCTCACATACAATGGAAGATGTCGTAAAAAAATCCCTCTTACCTCACATCCTCCAGGAATTTGTCCAGCTCCAGTGCTGGAGATTGTGAGAAGCTGGAAAACAAAATGTCCTGAGATGAGAAATCGTCTCACAGTACCCTCCACTTAGGTCTCCTGGGGTGCAGTCACAAATCCCCATGTGCTGGGCTGTGTCCACAGGCAGCATGGGTATGGACAGAGGCAGCCACTGGTGTGACAAGCTCTTATCTTCCCTTAAGGACACAACTATCTATAGGAGCTAAGGATGAGGCAGCAGTTATGGCAGAGCCGTAACACATCCCTCAGAACTGTGCGATGCAGTTATTTGGAGGGTGGCCCAATGACACTTCCTGGTGAGCTGTTTCACAAATACCTGCCAAACCAGGGCCCTTGGTACACTTGGAACAGCCAAACCCCTGTCTCCAGGCTGCTCTGAAGCACTCCAGACATGAGGTAAGGACTGCAAAACTGCTGGAAGCCTGACAGGATATCCTCAAGTGCTTTATGGGCTGCACACCTGCCTCAGCTCCCAGACCACTCTCCAGCCCCGCCCACACCCCCAGCAGCTGGGATTGTCCCATCCTCTAACACAGCAGTAGTTTTCAACAAAAATTTATCATTTTTTTCTAGCAGCTTGGTTTGCATGGCAGTCTGATGAACCATCCAGAAATGATGCTGACATTTCAAGTGATTGCTGCTTTCTTTTCCTTTTCCAGCACCTGACACCCAGCATATGTAGGATCTCTATTGTACAGCTTTGGTTGTTCACTTGTTGTCTTCCATTTTGAAACTGTATCAGAAACATTCCAAAGGGAATTTCATACTACTATTTCCTAGCACTATGACAAGTGGAACGTCAGCTTTTGGAACGGTCTCTATGGCTCAGAGAGCTGCTTATATGGACAGAGCTGTTCTTCCTTGTCATCTGGGTTACTCTTGTTCAGCAGCCTAAGCATCCCAGAGCTCTGGGCTCCCCTGGAACCACCCCAGGCTTCTCTGGGAATACAGTACTCACATCTTAGTCTTCAGCTAATCCCTTGACAAGCCAAGGCTTTGTTATCCAAACTGTACATTGCTTTTTTGGCACTCTGCTTGCTCCGTATGTGTTACAGTCACTCCCTCAGGGGGCCACCCCTCCACTGTAAGTAGTGCTGTGTGCCACTGACAGCTGCCTCAACTGCCTTTCCTGTGCTTAGTGTGGGATAAGATGCTCCATTAGGAAAACACTGAGGAACCCTTTCTCTGAAGTGAGAAAGCGACTCCATCTGGCTAGTCTGTGATTGGTCAGAGCACCTTCCCAAACTGTTCAGCCATGTTTTGTTCCAACTACAGTGTGTTCATTTCATCCGTCCATTTGGAGAACAAGTCATCTCAGCTGCACAGAATCTACTGCCAGGAAAGAGGTGCAAGGTCTCCTTCTACCCAGGAATAACCCTCCCCAGAAGTGTGTGTGCCCAGACAGTGTCTGCTCCTTCACCTCCAGCTCCACCAGCTCCCAGTCAGTGGGGAAACGCCAACACTGAGGTGATGGGCAGAGTCCCAGTGCTCACACCAGTGCCCCAGCACTGCTCCCCTGAGCAGCCCCCCTGAGCACACCATGGGGACTCACATCATCTTGACTCCTTCTCTGTCCTCGTGATTGATCTCTGCCAACACTGCATTCATGTCGAGGTTTTTGGTCATTTCTTCTAAAGCATTTTCAGGAATCATATCTATTAAAAAAAAAGGAGTAACTTGGAGCAATTGCTGTTCCTCTCCAGCCTTAGAAAAGCAATGGAAAGTGCAGAGGTCTGATGCTCTCAGAGCACGTTGGGCACCACAGCCCTCCCAGCCCCACAGGAACCACAGCTGTGTCCAGTAGGCAGGTACCTGCAGAGCAGCAGGGGATGGAGAGGGGTGTTCCCGGGGTGCCAGCTCACTGGGTGAGCACTGACAGCTCAGCAAAGCTCTGCAGAGCACTGGCCCATGTGGGACGTGGCTCCCAGGGCTCTGTACTCACGCTGGTGCCCAACGATGCAGTGAGCAGCCAACAGCTTCAGGGATGGCACCTCAAACAGCGCCGGGTGGAACAGGAGCTCGCGGGCCGTGGGACGCCTGCCAGGGTCCTGTTCTAGACACTTCTGAATGAACTCCTAAAGAAAAAACCTGCATGAGACAACAAGCAGTGGCAGCAGAGCAATTCAGGGCATCGGCCCCCATGGCTCACCCGCTGCAGGGGGTCCTCCAGCAGCTGGATGGCACTGTTGATGGCTTCCTGCGGCACATAGGATGACTCCCCGTTCCCCTGGATCTCCAGCACTGCCATCTGCAAACAGAGAGTGGAGCATCAGACTCCACTGGGAGGGGCAGACTGCATGGGAGACAGGCTCAGGGAGACCACTGCCAAGCCTGAGATCACCACAGACAAGCTGTTTGGGGGTACTTAAGGTCACATTTGGAGAGAGGGAGAGAATGGCTGCCTCATTACAACAGCTTGCTCCTAGTACCCCAAGACTGCCAGGGAGCCCTGGGAACTCTGCCAGCAACAACCTGGACAGTAAGTGTCTCCATTTTGAACTTCATGATCCACTGGCCTGTTATTCTGTTTGATAACTCCATAATGAAGCAGTGACTGGATCACTGCCAGGATCTGACAGTGTCCCTTCTGGCTGTGTGAATAGCTCTGCATCACAGAACTAGAGCAAGCACACAACACATCAAGAATGGGCTCCAGCCAACTACACAGACACTAATTCCCAGCTAGGAAAGGCTGGAAAATATTGCGGAGAATGTCTCTGCATTCAGCTTAAGTTTTGTTTCCTTAAAGTTGTATTTTTCCATAGCTCTCTTCCTGCTTCAGTAATGAAATGTGCAGCACAGGTTGAGGGTTCCTTGTGTTGGCTCTTTCTGACAATTCTTCTCAGAAAATACTCCTAACAACAACTCCCATTACCTGGACTTGGCCCTACTGACTGCAAGGACAGAGGAAGCACAAAGCTGCTACGACCAGGTATGTCAGACTCGCATCGACTGCAACCAGCACCTCCATCAGATGGGCACAGGCTGCCCCAGAAAAAGTGACAGACTACAGCTGTCCTCTGCTCCAAACACCCCAGACACTGGTCACATACATGGACATTACATAACAGTTTGCAGCAGTGACTATTCCCTCCAGTCAGTGAGTCTGACTTCAGCACTGGCCAGGACCTGCTAAGTAATTCATTACCCGTTAGGAATTCCGGGAAGAACTGCAAATCACTGAGCCATTTACTTTTTAGTGAGGCACCTGGGGGAGCCTCCACGGGGATCCCTCCAAGGCAAAGCACACTTGGCTCTGAGAACAAAACACTTGTCACCGAGCAAACCCACCCATGGCCACAGCCTTTCCAGAGCTCTCTCTTTCCTCAGATTCACCATCTCTGTCCCACAGCCCATGTTCAACACTTACCTCCAGTGCACACATCCCAAAGGAATAGATGTCCACAGCAGTGGTGACATTGGCAACTTCTGTAACACAGAAATGGCATTGTCATCAGTCAGCTCTGCATGCAGCAGCACCACTCTGCACCAGGCTGGGACAGTCCTGCAGCTTCTCCTTCCTCTGCTACCAAAGAACAGAGGAGCTGAAGCATTTCAGCAGGCAAATGGCTCAGAACTGTTTATGCGGCATCTGTCAGGAGCCTGGAACTGGGAACAAGGTGCAGGACAGCTTGGAAGCATCAGTAAGGCCAAAAAATCCCCAGGCTTGCAGCCACAGCCACACCATACCTCCATACTCCGGGGCAAAGAAGTGCAGGTTCTTCTGCTCCTCACGACAGGTCTTCACATGGTTGTTAATTGTGTCCGGTGCCACTAGAAGAAAACCAGGAATGCTTAGGATACAGGAAGCCACAGCCCATCCCTGATGAAATCCCAGGGAATGCCTGCAACTCCAGACCCTTGGTGCCCAAAGGGGCAGAACGGTGGTGTTAAGGTGCTTCTTCACAGGCTTTGTCTCTTGTCACTGCCCCAACCCAATACATTCCTGCATTGCTTCCTTGGCAGCTCAGCATCTCTCCAAGGGCAAACCTGGAGACCACAACTGTTGCCTACAGGAAGACAAGGTGGGAACAACTCCCACTTGAAATGCCTAACTTCAATCAGATCTATAGCACTTGTCACAAGCAACTCATTCAGAAAGGCAGCCTGAGGAACAGCCAGAGATGCCAAGGTCACTGCAACTGGTCACAGCTCGGAGTTCTGGGAGGATGGACCCACCAGGCAGCTCTTCCACGTTTCAGGAGGATGCTGGTGCCAAAGTGCCTCCAGACAAGATTAAGCCAAGCTGCTGAAGGAAGGGAGGTGACCACCCAGACAGCAGAACCTCCCAGCAGCCAGCACCTTCACAAACCACTCAGAGCTGTGGGGAGGAAATAACTCACAGCCACAAGAACAGTGAGCAGAGCAAAAGTATGGACCCCCATGAAAGATAAGCTTTTGGGACAGCCACCTCTGCAGAGACTGCAAATAACTCTCCAAAACTAAGCAGCTGTCTGCCAGGGAGAAACACTGAGGTGGGCAGGGAGCACAGAGTCACCTCCCATTTGAAGCTCTACTGTCACACTGGAATGTGCCCAGTCCCAGAGTCTCAGGCTCATGTCCCACCTGGTCACCCTCCTGGACAATCACAATCAGTCCTTGTCTGTAGTGGCACAACGTGAGCTGACACAGGACGTGCCAAACCTCTTGTATTCTTCCACACCGAAGAGGATTCCCAGCTGAGTTGAGAAGCTGGATTCCCAATTAGTTACCAGTTTCAGAGAGGAGATGTTCCTTGGGCTCTAGTCAGACAAGAAGGACCTCCCTTGGTAACTCAGCTCGGCCTTGCTGCATGGCCCATGCCAAATCACATTTCCCAATCTGGGTGCTGGAAACAGAGCTTGCTCCAAGAGCTAGGGGCTTCTTTATCAACTGACCAACCATTTACAAGTAACTGCCTTCTATTCCCTGTGTTAGCTCTGATCCCAGGAGTCAGCAAGATGACTTCATTCCTAGAGCTCACCTGTTCCCACACATCACCAAGCAGCATAAGCTACATTCTTTGTCTTTCTCCTAAGACCTGCTCTGTGTTCCCAGTGACATTCACTGCTTTAGACAAGTTCTGGGCTGTGCACCATCACACCAGTTCTCTCTGCTGGAGACTCTGCCACAAAGGATCTCAACACCCCCACATGACAAGTGGCTCAAAGCCTCCCTCGAGGAGCCAGAAAATGCCAGACCCTCATCAGCACCCAAAAGATGAGCTCTGGACTTCTATTCACCTTAGTATTTTGTACTCCTGAGTCAGTTACAACTGGAGCTTGCCCAGTCCTCTACACTGGACTGGATGTGTTCCTGTGCTGCTGGAGCCAACCCCTCAGCCCCAACCCTGTCACCACACATCCATCCAGTGCCAGATTTGGCACATAGAGTAAAGCACCCTTGGCTTGTCCAGCACACTGGGTTCTCATACCAGGCCCTCTAAAGAGAGTATTTTAGGCTTCAGAAACCCTTCTGTTCAAACATCAGATTTATATTGTTGTTTATGGGATCCTGAATGTCTCTGTGCCCAATGCAGTGCCCAACAGGAACTATCATACAGATGTTTCTGATACCTATTGAACCTGCAGCTACTGCAGGCATCTCAGAGGGACTCCTAGAGGCAAACCAGACAATGTAGGGAGAGAAAATAATTTATTTTTAACTCTTCTATTCCTTCTGCCTTTCTTATCAGTACAATGCAGTGTAAAAGGAAACAGGGACCAAAAACTCAACAACCCAGTCCTGCCAAATACGGAGCAGAATCAGCCAAGGGAAGTCACCCTCCACACAATGTTGTCATCAGCTTCATTTCCCAGTGTCTTTAATCCTCTTATGACCACGTGTTGGATTGCAAGGGCCAGCTCGCTGCCCAGGCACTCTGTTCTTGGCTCCTTTGCCCATTTAAGAACAGGGATGAGGCAGCAGTCAATCACAGAACAGATTACCAACAGGAACCTCAGCGGGGACGGCTGGCACACTTCCATTACAAACAGGCAACTAGAGTGGAAGGCTAGCCCAGCCTCCATCTAGATTGTCCTTAACGAGATCCAGCCAGCCTTAGTAATCAGCTCCTTTGCATCCAGGTCCTACAGACCTCCTGCAGCAGCACCAGCATTTCTGGAAATGCACTGTCCATGGGGCCCTCCAACTCAGATACACAGAACTGACACATAGGCAGCTCTGGACTTGCTGCTGTGGGTCAGCCAGGGACCTGTCCCCTCTGGTACTCTGGTCCTCGTGCTTCCTAACTTGCTGAGTCTCACCGGAGTGTTTTTCCATCACTGTTGCAGAGACTGGCTCTGCAGCTGGGTTTGATCAGCCACACTTGGCAGGGAATTTGCCTGTTCCAGCCATTTATATCCCAGCTCACGTACAGCTTGGCTGAGGTGACAGGCATCACCTCACTCTGTGACTGCAGAGCTGAGGCAGCACAGGGTCAGTGACATCAGACCCCCCAGAATCTCCTATGTGTCTCAGAGCTAAGCAGGGACAGCCCTGGCAGATACAGTCCTGCTCTATGCATCACTGACAGCACAACATGCTTCTGAGGTCAGCTCTGAAAAACTTCCTGCAAATGTGCTCAACACAGCAGCCAGAAGTGCTGTTAACACCTCTAACAGGATTTTAGATGGAAAACAAGAAACTTTGGGTTTGGTCTGGTCACTGCTGCAGGTCATCTTGATGCATGGGCCACTTAGCAATGACAGGGGCTTGGGAGCTTCACCTGAGCCTACATTTTAAACCAACCTCCTGACTGTGCAAGGAAAGAACACACACCTGAAGTTACCTCTGACACATGCTCTCCTGCTGACTCGCACATGGCTGCTATCTGTCACTTATACACCTATTTCTACATTCTCAAACTGGCTCCATGCTGTGCATGATCGGATGGATGAAGGCTGAGGACAGCTACTAAGTGAGACAAATGATGAAGACCACAAAGGAAAGTCAGATCAACAATAACAACAAATGTGTCCTTCTCAGCCACAAGAAGGTGACTACAAGGGGCAGATTACAAGATAGCCCTACGGGAATTGACAAGTCTGGTGGGCAATTAGCAGAGATGAATTTTAGAAAAAGGTGCAGCCCAATACAATGTCTGAGCAGGGCAGGTGATAGGAAGAGATGTGAAGCACAGCAGAGGATAGGACAAGCAACCTGTCTGACAAGCTGAACTCAATCTGACGACCATAACAAGAGATAATCAGGATTCCTACAGGAACATGCTGTAGCTGGTCAGACTTCTCAAACCCTCAAGAACAAGAGTTGGCCAGAGTAAGTGGACAGCCTGTGCACCCACTGGTTGTTAGCAGTGCCAGCCAAGGAAGCATGGTGGCATTCCTTCCTAGCTGTCCCCACAGCAGGTTTGGCAGAGTTGCCTGGGCACCCAGCCTCCTCCTCTGGAACACTCCATGCTGCAGAGGACATTTCCCTCCCGTGCAGTGTCCATCTCACCCGCCTTCATTCTGCACTCAGAACTTCCTCCTTGCAGGCAGGAAAGAGTCTGTCCCTCCCCACAGCCCTCCCCACGCCCTGTCCTACGGCTCTGCCTCCTCCTGCAGCCACTGAGCTGCTCGGGCTCTTGCAAGCATGCTGCAAAGCAGGACAGGACTCCACTCCTCAGCAAAGGGCCCCTTGCCCTGGCCAACAGAAAGCAGGAGGAAATCAGGTGTCAGTGAGGAGGATCAACAACTGACCTCTAAGATTGTCCCAGGCTTGCTGTGCAACCCAGCCGTGGGACCATTAACCGCTGTACCGCCAGGGACCTACAAATTATCAACTGAACCCAAGACCACCTCTGCAGCCATAAAGGGGTGACCACAGCGCCAGGAGAGATGTGAGGCCACATCATTATCCCCTGCACTCATATGCCCCAGACACTTTCACTCCTGCAAAAGGGTACAAGGCTGCACAAACTCACAATGTTGCACAGTTTGCTTCCTCTGCACGCAGTGATGACAAAAGCTTTTTTATTAGGGAGAGCAAGGCCTAGAAAATAAGGAACTAGGAAGCTACTTGGCATAAAAAGAAGCATAAAGCCATTAAACAAGGAGTCAAACAGGAAGAAATGTCACATTTATGCTGATCACAGAAAAAAAGCTCCCTACAGCCCTCAGATCTGTATCAGGGATTGCAAACAGTGTTTGCAAAATGTTTGCAATGCTGAGTCACCAGAAGCAACAGGATTTTATTATTTTTAGCAGTTGAGTATCATTAGCTGAAGGGGCAAATAGATGCAGTGTATGAGAAGTTCACTACACACTGTTCCCAGTGCCAGGTAAAGCTCTCCATGTGCTTACACACATATGCACACATCTACTGACATGGCTTCCCTGCAGGAAAGCAACCTCTGCTAAAACACTGCCCACGGTTCCCTCCAGAGAAAACACTGCTGGAACAGAATCACTGGCAATGGCAACAGAGTTAATGTCACACAAAAACTGGAGAAGGCTGCTCTCCAAAGAAATTAACACAGAATCAAAATCACGGCATGGCTCATGTGGGAAGAGACCTGCAGAGGTCACCTTGTCCAAGGCCCCTGTTCCAGCAGGGACGCCCAGAGCTGGCTGCCCAGGACCATATCTAGATGCCTTTTGGGTAACTCCAAGAATGGAGACTCCATCACTGCCTCAGGCAACCTGTGCTTGTGCCACCACCACACTGAGAATGCCTGGGGACCACTGGGGGTCCAGCCTGAGCCGTGGCCTCTGGTCCTGTCCCCGGGCAGCCTGGAGGGCCAGGGCTCACCTGCAGAGCTCCACCTGGAGGTGCCACGGCCGGGGCTCACCTGCAGAGCCCTCCCTGGAGGTGCCACAGCCAGGGGCTCACCTGCAGAGCCCCACCTGGAGGTGCCACAGCCGGGGCTCACCTGCAGAGCCCCACCTGGAGGTGCCACAGCCGGGGCTCACCTGCAGAGCCCCACCTGGAGGTGCCACAGCCAGGGGCTCACCTGCAGAGCCCCACCTGGAGGTGCCACGGCCGGGGCTCACCTGCAGAGCCCCACCTGGAGGTGCCACAGCCAGGGGCTCACCTGCAGAGCCCCACCTGGAGGTGCCACAGCCAGGGCTCACCTGCAGAGCCGCACCTGGAGGTGCCACAGCCGGGGCTCACCTGCAGAGCCGCACCTGGAGGTGCCACAGCCGGGGCTCACCTGCAGAGCCCCACCTGGAGGTGCCACGGCCGGGCTCACCTGCAGAGCCCCACCTGGAGGTGCCACGGCCGGGCTCACCTGCAGAGCCCCACCTGGAGGTGCCACAGCCGGGCTCACCTGCAGAGCCCCACCTGGAGGTGCCACGGCCGGGCTCACCTGCAGAGCCCTCCCTGGAGGTGCCACGGCCGGGGATCCCCGGGCCTGCTCTGCTCCGGGCTCAGCAGCCGCAGCTCCCTCAGCCTCACCGGCAGAGACGCTCCAGCCCTGCAGCATCACAGGCTGCTCGGCGGGCTCTCCCCAGCCTGTCCCTGTCCCTCGTGTCCTGGGGACCTGGCACTATGGGGTGGCTGCACTGAGCAGAGGGCCAGGACCATCCCCACCCTCCTCTGGCAAGGTTCTGCCTAATGCAGCCCAGGGCATCATCAGCTACTTTTAGGGCCAGGGCACACACTCCTATCAACGAGCCACAGAGGGACATGATCACCCTGTGTCATATTCCTCGTGAAGCAGCAGGTGGTATTTTTACATTTAAAAGAATACTTAAGAGTTCTAAGTTGACATGTTTGACCACATGCATTACATGGAAGCAGAAAGTAGAGGTAGGCAGAGCAGGAAACACTAGAACAGATAAAAAAGAGCTGTAAGATTAGCACCTGTCAGTCCTGGCTGCATGCAGGCTCTGCAACAGTGACTTAGGAGCTTATTGGCACTTTATCTGAAGAATTCATGATACAAACAACTTCATCCCTAACAAAGTGTGTTGAGAGATCTGAAATTTGCGCTCAAAACCAAGTTCCACGTTCTACACCAGAAGAATGAAGGTTTCACCAACCATGCAAACCCCTGCTTGGGCTACACCAATGCAATATTGCAATGAAAAAGATACACATGTTCACATCACCGTGCAAGAACTACATGCAATCAGAAAATGCAAGAACAGACATTCACTGAAATGCTACAGACTGAGCTACTCTGGAGGAACCATCTACTACCAGAAGACAGACATACACTAGAAATCGAGTCCTCAGAAACATGACTGTGAAGATGATCTTCTGTTGTGAGCAGCTCTGCTTAACAGAAGCAGGGATTGAACCAATATAAATGTACATTCTAAAATGCTATTAGGGCCCAGAAGACCAAGAATTTCAAGTACAACTTCCCCAAATTTCGAACGCCACATGAAAGATTATCATTATTCCACAATGAGCCAAAGGGACCTCGGGAGGTGTCACCTACAGCAAAGCTCACCCTCGGGAGCAGGTGCCAGAGTGCAAACACTGCTTGGCCCACACAGCTCCAGACCTGAACCACAAACCTGTCCAGGTAGGCAGGGACCCCTTGAGGAGACAGCTCACGCCCTGCTGAGGCACAGCCAGCCACCACAGGCTGCCCTTGCTCCTTTGTGTTTAAGCGATCTTTTCAGAACCGGCACGAAGGAGCTTCCTACACTGCTGAGGTTTGTAAAGTCTCCAACCCAAGGGCCCTGGAAGGAAGAGACACCTGCAACTGCTGTGCTAGTATGAGAATGGGTGAATGAAGACCTGCATGACTAGAATTCACATCCCCATACCCACTGGGAAAGTCACATAAAAGGAGAGAAAAAACAGAGCTGAACAAAACTGAAGCAGCAATGTCTTCAGTGCAACACAGAAATAACAACGACCTCAGAAAATGGATGTTCCATAACCTGAAGCACTAAACAGAGACATCTAAACCTTTTAGAATATCTTATTCAACTGAAAACAACAACCAGTCTAGATGACCATCATTTTCTGGTGTTTTCATGAATGAGGTCAATCACAGCAGCACACAGAGGGTACTCTGAGCTAGGGAAATAAGTACTGGGAGCAGGAGCTGGCTTTTAAACCTTCTGCAAAATAAAAATGAGTTTATTACTATCACAGCATAGAAGGAAGAAAATCTTTGCAACAAGGCCACCAAGGTCACCAATTCTTACCACTAAATGGGACCTTAAAAATCCCACCACTCTCCCCCAGACACACACACTGTGGTCAGCAGGAGGCAGCTGCAACTTCCAACAGGCACAGAACCCATGCACTGCCACTCACCCACGGCTGCTCCTCCTGCTCTAAGCTCTGTGCTCACACGGAAACCCAGGGCAAGTCTCTGGAACTGTTTCTGCCACTCTAGTAATCACAGCAGCAGCTACAGCATTGTAGCATTACAATTACGTCACTGTACAATTTCAATTAAAATCAACCTCATGCTATTCAACCCAGTTTATTCGACAGTTTCTGAAGAACAACCCAAATGAGAAGCGCCTCCACTTGGAGGCTTTTACACCAAGAGTTTCACAGACAACACAGACTCATGGCAGTCAAACCTTTAAAAGAAAAACCACCCCACCCCCCCCAAAAAGTAACCTGGATCCAACCCTGAACTTTCTGAAGCCTTCTAGACAAAAATTTCCACTCAAAACTATTTCCTTGCCCAATCTCATTCCCAGCAGCACCTGTAGTCACAGATAAACCTTAAGAATATCTGCCTTGGTTTTGCCAAGTTTCTAAGGAACCAAAAATATTTGGCTTGGTAGAGAATGTGCTTGACTCACACATAGAACTGTACAGTTAGAAAAGCTAAACTACATCAATTCATGTTACATCTTCCTAAATCAATGCTAACATGACATTTTTATGACAGATTTTTCTATGTCTGATGACTTAAATTATCCATTATTTTCCCTTTAAAACCACACTTGCCATAGTTGAAAAAATAAAAAAGCCAGATCCAAGATATTCTAGTCTCATTTCTACATCACCTCAGCTGTCTGTTAAGAATGTGGAAAGCAGCATGACATTTAAAGATCAGGCAACAAAATCCAAGGGAGTGAAGTGATGACTAAAATAAGATTAGCTATGAAAGCATGTCACTCACAGCCTCATTAGCTCAATGCTCAAGCAAAACAGGAGTCTTACACCCTAGATTTAGTGTTTTCAAACCCAAATCACTGTTCAAAATCTAAGGCTTACACCGTCCCCAGCTCTCACATCAACAGTACCTCCTGTTCTAACAGACTGTTAGAACAAGTTCACAATCAGCCATCCAGGAAAGCTCAGTGTTCCAAGGCATCTGATGCTGCTCCAGCACAGGTGAGGTACCACAGACTCTCCTTACGCCTGCAGAGTGCTGGCTCAGGCTTCTCCTGTCCCTCTGGAACCAGGGCCTTTGGTTCTGCTCACAGGGGTGACCTGATTTTGGAGGAATGGCTGTCCAGCCCTCAGCCTTGCTGCCCTCAGTGTGGGTGAGCCAGGCTCAGTCAGGTTCCCACTCTGTGGGCTTGTTCCTGGGCCAGTCTGCTCGCTGCTGCTCTGCCATCCTGCAGCCACCCCCAGGGACACCTGCCCTGCTCAGGACTACCTCAGTGTCCCCCTCAGCTACACCAGACCCTAGACTGAGCTTTCCAGGAGCCTCTGCTCCGCTGGCAGTGCAGAGTGGCACAGCACGTCCTCACCAACACCAACACCTGGAAGGCACAGAGCCCATCTGGTCAGGCCCTTGCCCTTTGCACCACTTCAGTTGATGGTTGGTAGGTTCCCAACCCAGTAGAAACAAACTCTAACCATCAAAAATAACCCTGATGGCAAAAAAATAAAATAAATAATTATTTTAAATGTGAACATGGTGTTCTATGCAATAGGGTTACAAATTGCAGCACTCGAATCCTTCTCTGGCTCCCTCCAGCCCAACTCCTTCCTCATACGCACAGATCTCCCCAAAACCAGAGATTTATCTGAGGAAACACCAATAGCCAAGCTTACTTCAATCCAGGGACTCGTTTGGGGCAGGAGGGATCTGGCCATCAGGAGCCAGACACATTCACTGAAACATTCATCTTAAAACCAACACATCTAAGGAGTTCAAACTACAAGCAAGCAATTGGATAGCCAAGCACGCAGTGGGGGCTAGTCCAGGGCTGGGTCCCAGCGAAGGGCAGCAGAGCAGCAGCAGGGAAGAGCCTAATGGACGTGGGAAGTTCAGCTGGGAAGAGCTCAGAACAAGGCATGGCTTGTTGACATGCAGGAGCTGGCATGCACAGGGCCCGTGGACTAGCACACGCTAAGAACACGGAGAGGGAGAAAACTAACAACCAGGAGACTTCACAAAGGGCAGTGCTCCCTCTCTGTAAGGCTCTGGCCAAGAGCACAAGGAACTGTTTGCATCCCAGCACAGAACATGAGCTCTCCAAGCAGGATGCACCTAAGCCAAACAGTTTTACACACAGCCTTATAGCAAGGGAACACTGTAAATACATCAGTGTGTATGTTTGTGTGTTACAAATATAGATACACACACATATATATATAAATATATATATACAGATACACACAGAGATAAAATCATGTACATGACATAAGTGGAGTCACATCACAGGAGCGGAGAAGTTTGCTCACCATTAGCAAATATCCTATGAAAGACTGTTGTAACAGAGCAGCCCGTGAGCGGGAAGTAAAACGAGATAAAGTCAATGAGTTGGTGAACAGCAAAGCACTTACATCCATAGAGACAGCTGGGTCAGAGTCAGGGCACACAGGGACAGGACTGAGCACCGGGCCCTGCCTCCAGCCACCTCTTCAAAAGAAATTTACCTAAGGAACATCAGGGTTTCTACCTGAGAACCAGACCAAGCATCTCTGACCAGGCAAAAGATTATGACAGACTGAGACCAAGAAGCTGGAAATTCTCTGAGTGCTCTGCGTCCTACAGTCCCACCCACCCCACCCTTTCAGCAGAGAACTCCCTTTCTCTACATCCCAGTAGCTTCTGGCCACAGATCTCAGCAGGAGAACCCACACTCACACACCTGGCCACATGATGCCACAGCAGAGCTAACACCCATCAGAGTCCTGGCCCCACGGCCTGGAACTGAGGGCAGACTCTGAGCAGACACAACTAAATACAGACTGGGTCTAAGGTCAGGCGTGGTGCAGCCAGGAGAGATGCACAGCAGCAATGCCTGGAGGCACAAGTGGGAAATCTGCACTGCACTCCACGGAGCTTCCTCTGTGCTCCATCAAGGTCTCACTCAGTATATGCTGACACATGGCCATGTCTCAGGAGCACCAGAGGACACTGAGACCCTCCAGCTTGAGGCCTGCCTTCTGCTGGGGCATTCCAAGAGCTGCCCAAAAGGATTTCTAATTCAAACACATCACTTCTTTCCACCTGTGAATGGTTCTTACACTGTCAGTGAGAATGGCAGGAACAGCTCCCAGCAATGCCAACACAAGCAGGCAGCAGCACCAGGCACCCTGTGTGTGCACGCTGCTCTTCCTGCACTCAGAGCAGCTGCAGCCTGTCTCAGGAACACACCTGGCAGCACATCCCCTTGTCAGACAGCACAGACACCCACGGAGGCACCACTGTGCTGCACGTGGGCTCTGAAGAGTACACAGGGCACAACTTGGATTTATCACAAGGAATGCTTTCATCTGACCACAGCTCCACAAAGCAGGTGGAACATTCCAATCTCTGGGAATACCAGTGGCAAGTTTAAGAGCTGTAAGTGTCTTTCCTATCCTCATCACAAGTTCTCCAAAGCTCTCCACTCATTTGAAACTTACTCTCCTTAAATCTATTAACTCTGCACTTTATGGCACTGGAAAATAAAACACTAGCAAATGAATGGATTATGGATGGCTTTTGCATTTAAGCATTATGCAAAATCTTTCCTCCTTCCCTTTTTCTTCCAAGCTGACCCCCAGCACACAGATTTACACACTGAACAGAGACACAGTGATCAGTGCAGCCAGTGCACATGCTCCTGCCTCTGAGGGAGCAGCAAGGAGCAAAGGGCTGTTCCCACACCTGAACGTGCGTCACAGGAACCACTATCAGACATCTCCAATGTGACAAACCCTCCCCCAGCAGACAGCAGGATGTCCTGCAGTGCACACCAGCAGCTGCCTTAGCCAGGTTTTTGCCCTACATTCAGCAAGTATTCTCTTTGCCAAAGCCACAGGGAGATGAACTTTGGGAGCAGCATCCAGCACAGTACTGGGGACAGACACAGCACCAAAGCACAGCTCATAGTGCACTGAATCCTTGTTCCCCACAAAGCCATGGAAATTACTGTCCTGCTGCTTTTAAGTAAACACAGGGAAGTGCTCAAGTACCAGCCAGCTGTACAGAACAAGGACAGAAAGCAGCAAACATGAGCCTGGCATTGTCAGTGATCCTGGAGCAACTGTCGTTCCAGGGCCCAAAACTCAAACCCAGCCATGTGGCACTGCAAAAGCAGCAGTGCCAGGGAGAAAGGCTCAAGCTCCAACACAACCAGCAGTCCTGAGGATGTAGCTTTGCCTTTTCTGGTTGGGTAGGCATTGCAGTAACAGGAATACACCCTGCAACACTGTCAACTCTAATTCCAGCCTGCACTCGAGCCACAGCTTTCCCATCTGGAAGATTCCTCTTCTGACCACAAGCCCACTTGCAACCACTTCCTTTTTTACTTAGGAAAGGACCAGAATTTTTTAGACAAATTACTTCACTTCTGAACGTGAGGTGAGCCAGGCAGCCCCCAGCTGTGGAGCAGAGAGGTGTGCTCAGAACAGCTGCACACGAGCACTGCAGCCGCAGTCACACTCCAGCACATCCTGCAGCTGTAACAGCACAGACACCCACTTCTCCTGGCACGAGCACGCATGTGTCCCTCCTGCTGCACCTGACAGAAGCAAAGCTTTGTGAAACTAAAGGGAGCAAAGGTGTAACTGTGCCGAGGCCACCATTTGTATCCCACACCTGAAGCTCCAACTTCTTCTACATAGCTCTGAACAGCACCACTGGACCTGCAGGATCTCCCTCTGGTGAAAGCCGTGGCTGCAACGCCAGCTCCAGGGCTTTGGTTTTACAGATGGTGCTGGCTGCCCTGCAGAAAGATGGCAGCTGGATGATACTTTGAAACTGAACTAAAAAAGGCAATTTCCTGAGTACTTAGGTCTTCCCATCAGTCTGAACTGAATGCCAGGGAGTTTGCCAGCATACACGTACTAGATGTACTCACTCCTGGAAATCTCTCCCACTTGGAAAAAGTCAGGGAAACACAATAAAGTCTGTGTGACGACATGATGACATCAGCTCGTGAGAAGAGCAAGTCCCCAGGTTTACAGGCAGGTCAGGAGCAGAGTGCTCCTTCTGCCCTTGACCCTGTCTCCCTGGTACAAGCGCAAACCTGCTACCCCAGTTCTGGAACAAAACAACAACACAGGAGTTCTTTGATGGGAAGAAAAGCCACAGGTCTGCAGCTGATAGAGAGGCTATTTCTGGATGACAGGTGATGCAGAGCATCTTTCCCTGTACAGTGCCACATCAAAGCAGAACTCACACAGACAGTAGCTCCAGGAAAGCAAAGACCTATTCCTCAGATCGAGAATACTTGCCGAAGTTGAACAACAGGTAGCAAAGCTGTCCCTTGAAAGGTCATGTCAAGCTGTGAAATAATGCATCCTGACTGCAGACAGATTTTTAGAGACATGGAAATAGAAGGAAAAACCAGAGCATGCAAGGATGCTCTGCACTGCCAGGAACATCACTGCTTACTTACGAAAGAAACCATTTTGGCACAGGGTGGCTGCTGCAGCAGGGCATGTCTGTGCCAATCAGGCCCAGGGCAGCTCAGCAGCCTGAAGGCAGCCTGTGGGATAATGGGACGCTCGCTGCAGTCAGAGTCTGTCCACTTCAATATCAACGTGGGTTGCTACAAGCAGCACTCTTGTGGCTTCATGGACACAGCTCCCAAAGCTCCACAGTGCTGGGAGCAGAACTCTCTGTGTATTAACATGAAAATCTGCAGAGCAGATGAACCCACAGATGATGTGCTTACAAAGCCTCCCAGTTTCAGCACCATTTCTAGTGTCATCCCTGCACAAAGCTAAAGAAGAGGCTAAAAGGCAAACAGTACCCAGTATCAGTCATTCCTGCACCTGACAAGGGTCCAGTCACCAGTGAATTCTGCTCCCAGTCCCTGCCACATCTGATGTGGAGGTGGAGAAGCATACGTACACACATGCCTATCATGCCAGGGAACCTGGAAAGGAGCAGATGCCTTTCTCTGTTTGGGCAGTCTGTCTGAGAAGGCAGAGGCACCCCAGCAAGCATTACCTGACCCAATTTTGATCAGTCCGTTGTGCTGGATGAAGATGGTGTCACAGGTCAGGTTGCCATGGATGATGGGGGGATCACAGGAGTGGAGGTAGCTGGAGATGCAGAACAGAGCACTGGTCAAGGCCTTGAATCCCTCCCTTCACACCCTCCCATGTCAAGAAACATCAGAAGAGAACAGGAGAGCAAAGGGCACATGCCAGGGATTTACAGCAGCCGGGAGATACAATTCAGTGACTGTACATCAGCCTCTAGCTGAGAACCAGGAACAAACAGGAATTGTCTCTAATGAATCTCCAGAACATGGGGGAGGGGGAAGAGAAAGCTTTCTCCTATCAGTTTCCAAGAAACTCAGGGTACCAGAGGTAAAGACAGGATTTCATCCAACCCAGTACTGCTGAATGGATTCTAAAAGGGTTATAATTTTACACCGAAAATATCAGAGCCTTATTCTGTCCCTAATTCAAAGGGAACCAAAGAGGCACTTAATGCTATACACACACAACTGGGCATGTTTTCCAGCAGGCACAAATAAAGCTTCTCAGTGCTAGGTCCCAGGTACACCCTGTTTTTGCGTCTCACTCAGCTTGGGTTTATGTTAGCAGCTAGCACAAATGAGGGAAGTCAGTATCCAGAAGCTTATTAGAACCCAAACTATTCACCAACAGCTGTAATTTAGCCAAGTGGTACCAGAGCTTCCTCTACAGAGTGCAAGCCATGCTCTGTCATCCAGGCTATTGTTTTTCTAAGGTTCAAATTAGCTACTCACCAACTCTAGCTCAGGTGGAAAAGAGTTTTTAAAACCCAAACCACATTCTACTCAGCTGTACTGCACTAAGATGGCTGCAGAAGAGCTGCATCATCAAAAAATGTACACACACATCTAACACCACCATGCTTCAATATCCATGAATCCACTGCCTGCAACAGGCCTGCAGCCTGCTAACACTATGGAAGTTTTTCTCAGTCCTCTCACATGGAACTTGACTTCTCTGTCATCTTTGCAACATCCTCCTGACCATGGAGAAACTCAGATTATAAAGCTGGATACTCTGGAGAGCTCCCTAATACTTAACTGCCACGCTCACTGGCACATCAGTCCCAATGACTGGGATGTCAGGGTCAGTACCCCACGTACCTGAGAGCAGAGAGGATCTGGGTACACCACCGCTTCCATGCCTGCAGATACAAGAGGAAAAGGATAAAAAAATCATCCACAAGGAGCTAATCTGTAGTTCTGTGATTCACAGGCCACTCGTAGGAAGCAATACATGCTCCAGCTTTTACTCAGTGCGGGTGTAAAGAATCAGTACTCCTATGGTCAGCTTGTTTCTACATATTCCCATGGGTCCAGAAACACACCTGTCCTCCAGTCTCCCGTGTACAGACACCTTCCCCCTTTCCTGTGAGGGCCCCTGCAGAGGGACATGCCTGTCACACCACACCTGAGAAGCTGCAGAGCTGCTGGCAGTAAAGCAGCCAGCACAGAACTGCTGTCCCAGAGAACCTGCAGCTGAACTAGGTTACAGGGACACAGGGGAACTGCAGCAATGTGTTATCACCAGCTCTCACTGGGATCCTCTGCTGAAAGGGCTTTCCAGGGGCTGATGGCTCTAACGAATTATGGTCACACAGAAAAAAAGAGGTACCTTTTCATTCATAGTTTTGTGGTTTTTCTTTGTCTTCTTCAGAAACTGTTTCAAGCTCCCTGAAGACATGTACTCAGTGATGAAGATCACCTGTGGGGCAGTATGACATATTACCCTCCATCTTGCTAACTACCTGAAAACACACAATGAGAAGCCAACAGCCTGATGGCTGCACTTACCCTGGCCTTGTTCTCTTTCACATCAGCCCAATATTTGTGGAACTTCACAATGTTGAGATGATCCAGCTGAATTAAGTTGTCAAACACTGCTTTAACTTTTTCCTTAACATTGTAAAGACAAAAACATGTCAGATCAGAGACCACACCAAATATCCTTCTTTCTTCTTGGTTCTTGGTCCCCTCAAACACTAATGGACATGTCAAGCCCCTGTGCTAAGAACAGACAGCATCTCATTTTCTTCTGCACTGCATCTCAGCAGAGTGTGGTTTGATGCCAAGTCTAAATGAACACAAGGGTTCATGGAAATAGCACAACAGTTTTCCAGGACATTCCCTATACAGGCCAGGCTTAAGCCAAATTTGCTACATTTGGACAGCACAGCATTCCAAATCCAGCCAATAATCAACACAGAAAGTCCCCAGTATCCATAATCCCAGCCCAGGGCAAGGTATGCTTCTCACATCCTGTTGGGAAACACATCAACTTACTTCCTGAAGTTTGAAGTTCTTCCGCTCAGAAAACTGAACTTCATTCCAAACAACTTCCACCCCTTCCTCCGTATCCATGGCCAGGTAGGCACTGTCAATCCCTGGGACATTGCGCTGGTTCACCTGGAGGGAAGGGTGGAGACACCTGTGAGCTCTAAGCCAGCAAGACCAGACCATTGCCACGCAGCACTCATCGGAAAATTATGAACCCTGCTCATTAACTTTTAATTAAATGAGAATTCCAGGACAGGATTTGCACATGTATCTTGGAGCAGGGCATATCCAAAACATGAGTCACTGTAGACCATGTGAGCAGCAAGTCCTGAGCACACCAGTGGGAAAACCTCTTGTGCACAAATGCTGTAGCAAAGCTGCCTTCTGCCAGCAATGTATTAGATTTTCATGGTTCAGGACACCTGTAGTTCATTCCACCACAAAAAAAAAACCCCAAAAAAATTCACTCCAAAAGGGATATCCAAAAGGGATAGAGAAATGTCTCAATGACTCAGATACACCTTTGTGGAGGAATCCTCTGAAAGGTGATGACACCTGAAATTCAAAGCAGAGAGGAATAAAGGGAAAGCTGAAGCTTCAGAGATGGGAACCAACAACACAAGGGAAACTGCTACAGTAATTTCTTTAGTTAATAATTGTAAACATTGACCCAGCACAAGTACATCCGCACTGAATATTACAGACACAGATGAGCACTCAGAAAGCAACAAGGTAAGGAGAGGGGATTGAGAGTTTAGAGTCCAGCACAAGAATGGCAAGGGCTGTGGAAGGCACGAGAATGGCAAAGGGTGAAAGACCTGCAGAGACCAGAGGTGAACCCCGCTCCCAGCAGCAACGTTTCCCATAACATTGTTTTTCTTCAGGCATGTAGCAGCATTCAAAGATGAACATGGTCTCTCTCATCCAACATCCACGGCATTTACTGTAATGTCTTTGCCAGGCAATTTCACAGGCACACAGCAGTCATGGTGAACATCCCACTGCACCAGGCAACATGCAGTAACAGAGCTAGATTCAAAGCACTTAGAGAGGACAAGAAGGTAGAATTCACCTTTTAATTGTCACCCAGCAACCATTACTGATCCCAGCCCCTGACCACACATCAAGAATCACTTCACAGATTCATAGGATAACCTGAGTTGGAAGAGACTCACAAAGATCACTGAAGTCCAGCTTCTGGTTCTGCACAGGAAAACCCCAAGAATCTCACCCTGTGTCTAAGAGCACTGTCCAAACACCCCTTGAACTCAAACAGGGTTGGTGCTGATTACCAGGCTTGGCAGCTTTCAGCTGATCCAGTTTCCCCCGTGAGGTAACTGTTAACACAGATCTGCCTGGCAAATCCAGACTCATCTTCTACTTCTATCACCTCCAAAACCTGGCCATTTCAGAGCTCCTCCTTCTCATACTGGGTCACCTTCTCTTCCCTCGCTAGGGACCCCATCAGCATCCTACTGCTGGAAACTTCTCACCTTATATAAGAGCTCCCTCAAAAATCCCTTCTCCCTTGGCAGCCACTTTCACATGATCAAATTTACCCAATTTCATCATTCCAGCTGAGGTACTCTATCCCGTTCTGCTTCTTTTGTAGCCTGACAACACAGACTGACAGGCCACCGATACAGGTGGGATTCTTTGAGAATTCTTCTTGGGATCTCCCAAGGGACTCTGAACAGGCCCAACGACATTTAATACTCTGACACTGCAGGTGACACACTGCAGGTGACACACTGCAGTGACAAAGGACACCAAGCACAGTAAAACCAGAGTGACATAGACTTCTCTAGCAGCTCAGCAGTAAACGAGTATGACACAACCAGCTGGCTGCAAGGCGTGGCACAGGCAGGAGTAAGGGGTACAGGCCATAATTATATAAGGAGAGCCTGAGCTACAGGGGATAGCCATGGAAAATCATCACAGGAGGTGACAGCTGAGTATGAACCACCCCACTTCCTTCCACTTGAGCTGCCTACATAACCGAGGGGTGAAAGGACTGAGATTTGGTTTAGGAAGACATTCACATTGATCCTAAAAAATTTATTTTATATATATGCATATATAAATATATATATATATATATATGCATATAGATATATATATTTATAAACATACTGATACCAACAGGCCTGGCCTGTTATGCTTCATCATTAAAGAAAGCTGAAGGAATAAAAAGAATTAAGAATTGAACATTTATTCCTTCAAATTTTAGAATAACTAATATCTTAGGGATCACAGCAGCACAAAATCACCCAGTACAATTACTAAAGCTTTTAACTTCATGGAAGTTTAAAAAATCCCAAGGCAGCAGAAAGGCAGGTGTGTGTGAGCAGTGCAAGGACAAAGTAACAGCCACCACACTGACACCCAGTGCCCCTGCATCCCTTTGGATTCTCCTTCTTCACCCCACCTGCTGCCTGTTCACAGAAACATCAAGGTTGGAAAAGACATCTAAATAATGGAGTCCAACAGTTAAAAGCCCTCTATCGAAAGGCATCCAGCTTTACTGGATTGACTAAGTCCTCAAGTGCTAGCAACGAGTGAAAATCTGCCCCAGCAACACAGCTGGGGCTGTTGACTTGTCACATCTCCCACTCCTGGCCAAGCTGCCCAAGCGTAAATGACTTCCATGACTCATAAGCAATATTCCAGAGCACCAGGTATGACTCAAGACACCAAACCCAGCTGACACCACCGATGGCAATTCTGTTCCTCAGGAGACTCGACAGCTTGGGGAGAAGAATAAAACGGGAAAAATGCAGACAGACAACTGAAAGGCAACAGCAGATTCCTCCTGCTTGTGCACATCCTTTTCCATGCTCAGCAAAGCAGAGTCCTAAACCATCATGAAAGCATTGAGACAATTTATTACTCTGGTGTTTGTCCCAGACAGCCCCCAGACTAGGCAGCTTTTACACTCTGAGGGAGGAAGTGACCTGAGCCCAGCTTAGGCAGCACAGCAGAAGAAGCAGCTCCACACTGCAGAAGTACAAACATAGCTTTGAGTCCTTGTAAGCAAAAGGCAAGGAAACTCAACAAGAATTTCAAGTGAATTACTTAAAGGAATATGGGTGGAGTGGCACAACAGCTCTAAGGGGAAAAAGTCTGGAAGTTAAATTTCCCTTTGGAAGGTTATTCCATTGTTCAATGCGTATTTTTTCTATAGCTCTCAAACATCTGTGCATTTGTTGCTGAAATAACACAGACTTTTGGGGAGACATTCTGTAGTTCACAGGATCTATCAATTAAACAAAAAATAAAACCAGCCTAAACCACAAGTGACAGCAATGATTTACAATCTGGAGATAAAAGGTATAAAAACTGGGGAAAAGTCCATAATAACTAGAGTATCAGTACAGAATGGACTTGCACATTGAAAAAGAGCTGGGGAGCGGCAGCACACCAGGCCACACCCTCACCAGAAGCCCTAGATCTGATTCTGAGTAGCATGAATATGTTACCCAGTTTCCCTGGCCACTTGTTTATGCCAGGGAAAGGTGAAAGCTCTGCCCAACCATCTGACAAATGGTTGGGACTAGAGATGAGAGACCCCCAGAGCCATCAATGGGCCATGAGGAGCTCAACTTCACTTTGAGCTGTGGTGAAAATAAAAGCAGCAAATTTACCAACAGAAATTGAACAAAAAGGGCTCTCTGGGATCTGAGGCTAATCCAGAATGTAACACAATGAAGAATGCCAGGTCCACTGCAGGCAAAGGGAAAAGAAATCCAACAAAGCAAAGAAACAATTCTCTTCATGTTTTAATTAAACTGACACGTTGGCCTTGGCAATTACAGTCATGGTAGTAAAATGCTGAAAGGCTTTAATTCAACAAGAAAATTAAAATAGCCAGTGTAATTTAACAGCAGTAAGGAAAGGAAGGTATTGATTATTACCATGGCTGTTCAGAACACCTCACACAGGAACTAAACTGTAAGGAAAAGACAATCTGACCATCAGCAATATAATAATCGGTTCTTCCAGACATGCTGCAACAAGATCAAACACATCAGTAAGAAGTCAGTCTGTTAACCCAATGCACACATCTGGACCATTTAAAGACAGAGTTAAAAGTCCTCCATGTTTTGACGTTCTCCCTCACTCATAACTTCACTGCACCAGTTCAGGAGATGCTGTGCTGAAAACCAAGCCAAAAGCTGACACTTCCTCTAGGCACCCAGGACGTGTCCCTGTCCCCTCCTCTGGGTCCTGCCCTGTGCTGACCCGCACAGGGAGCTGAGCTCTGCTGGGAGCCAGGAGAGCCTGCATGCAGCCCAGGCCCCTCCTGCCAGCCAGAGCTGCATCTGCTCCACAGCAGAGGGGCACATTTGGAACCACTGCACGGTGTCACACTGCCTGTGCCACACCACCACTCTACAGACTGTCACTCAGCGGCCACCCAGCCTCTCCAAAAGCACTCTTACAATTCTGGCTGAACAACACACTGCAGGACAGACCTAACTACAAATTCCCGCCAGGAAACTCCCCAGGCAGTAGATCAGCAGCTTACAAAAACACAGAAGTATGACAGGAGTCAAGGTACTTTGAATAGAAACAGCACTTGTCTGGATACAGTCAGTGAGATTGGAAAAGCGTCTCAGATCATCAACTCCAGCCACCCCCCAGCAGTGCCAAGGCCACCACTAACCCGTCTGCAAAGTGCCACATCCACGCTGCTTTTAAACTCCTCCAGGGATGGGGACTGCACCCCTGCCCTGGCCAGCCTGTGCCAAGGCTGGACATATCTTTAAGGAAAGAATTTTCCCTAATACCCAACCTGAACCTCCCGTGGCCCATCCTGAAGCCAATTTCCATTTGTCTGTCCCTTGTGCCCCAGGAGCAGAGCCCAACCCTCACCTGGCTGCACCCTCCTGTCGGGAAGTTGTTGAGAGTCAGAAGGTCCCCCCTGAGCCTCCTTTTCTCCAGGCTGAACCTCCCCCAGCTCCCTCAGCCCCTTCCCAGCTCTGTTCCCTGCCCAGGACACACTCCAGTTCCTCACTATCTCTCTCTTGTCAGGAGGGGCCCAGGGCTGCCTCCAGGATTTGAGGTGCAGCCCCACCAGTGCCGAGTATCTCAGAGGGAGACAGGCATCATTCCACTTATTTAATGGATACCAGAAATGAATACAAATTGCCTAAAGCAAGACCAAAGGGACAGGTGCTCAGTTTCACTTGGTGCTTCAAAACAAACAAGCAATCCAGTGGAGTCCAAGAGCTCAATGATACTGAGCTGGTCTGAGGAAGAGGCAATGATTCTTCATCCCTAACTCCCAAAGGGAAACAGAAACAGCACAGCAAAATAAATGAGGGAGTGTGGAAGAAAACTCAGTATCTATAAATAAGCCCATTCAAAGTGTTCATCAGGAAGGTTCCAGTAACTGCACTGGGGCAGTAAGTTCAGATGAGTGCCAGCAGTGTGAAACTCTAAGGAGAGAGGGAAAACCAGACAGGACAAACTCCATGAGAGCTACTCCCAGTCTGCTATAGCCCATCCTGTTCTTCTTTGATACTTTCACTTGACAGAGAGATCTTCAAATCACTGCAGCTAACTCTGAACACCATCAACCACACAGGAGGGCTTGAAAGATGAATACACTGAACAGAAAATGCCATAAAAATTGGTATACTGTGGAAGTACCAGTCTTGGAAACAATCCCTGAAGCCACATGAAACACTAATGAAAAGTGATTATTTCATGTTTTCTGATAATACTGGAGAAAGCAGGCAATGAGGTGAGCAAACATCATATTTTAAACAGGACGATGAACACCTGATCTTGACACACATCTATAAATGGCAAAGCTGACTGCCATAAGATGTCAGAAGTAAAAATGGCTGCAAGGTGAGATTATCAGTAATTTTGAAATGGAATAAGAGTATTTGGGTACACTGTTCATGGGATGTTTGAGGGAACTTCCAAAAGTGTGGAAAAAGAATGATCAAGACAAGTCTCAAGCCAAGCCCTGAGCCTTGCCACCATCACCTGTACCGTCCTTTCGTTAAACTATTTTTCAAACTATTTTCTGTGCCAATGCGCTTCTCAATCTCTGTGTATGTGCACAGGCAAGCACGCACATCTGCAAGCAACCTTCACCCAGTCAAGCCAGAGAGCTGGGACAGGAGGTCTTGGGGTCAGATTTCGCAGAGACAGAGGGCCTGGGAGACAGGTACTAGACACGTGAAATGGGATTTTTCCTGAGCACTGATAAAGAGAAGCAGGATACAGCTGTTCCTGTCATCCATGTCACCATGGGATGCTTGAAAGCGCCCATGTTTTCATGGCTAACCCACTTCTGGTTGTGCCTCTGTCTACCAGGATTTGCCACGCAGCCTCCCTGCAGGCAGGATCTGGAGTCAGAGCCAGCACACAGCCTCTCCCCTCTGCTGGCCCAGCAGGAAGCCTCTTCCCAAGCCCAAGCTCCACCAGACCTGTGGCAGCTGTCAGGACGCCACGATCGCTGCCTGGGCTTCCCAAGAGAGAGGCCTGGCAAGGGAAGGCTTTGGCACTGCTCCAGACCATGGCACTTTTAGAACAGTTCTGTAAGGAATGCAGAGAGAACTCTATCCCTCAGCTGCAGGCAGCTGCAGTGTGCCCAGCACCTCCAGCCTCCCAGGAGTGCTGGAGAGCAGCAGCCAGCCACCCCTGCTCCAGCCACTGCTGCAAGCAGTGAGTGCCAGCTGTCTGTCACAGCCTGTGAGCACAGACACAACAGGGCTGTGACAAAAGCTCAATCCCCTCTGCACCCTGAAGTGCCCCTCAGTTCATTCTGGCACATCCCAAAAATTAATTTCTTTCAGGAAGCCCCTGCATGAGCCAATAAAAATGTTAAAAGGCTTCACATACTCCCTTCTTTTTAATAATTTCCCTGTGATCAAGGAATGCTATAAAAACTACAGCACATCATTAGTTTCCTCCACTAACTAGAAAAAAAACAGATCCATTGTCAAACACTGTCAGGGAGCTGGCTGCCCTCTAAGTGCCAGCTTGCTTGGAGGACTGGTGCTTATCTTTTCCTACCTCAGCAAGTTTCTTTCCAGTCACAACAGAGGCTGAGAAAAATCAGGCTTCAGCATCCCAGAATCCAAACAGTCAGTCTGTTACCATTTTTTCTCCAAGAACCCTGCACTCCGTCCCCTTGAAGAAATGTAAATCCAGAGGTACAAAGTCACAACTGCCTTCAAATGAAAAATTATTCAAGCAACTGAGACTCCCCCTAGAAGTGAGAAGACAACAAAGAGATAAAGATGCGGCAGACCCAGTGTTTCGCTTCCTGTCTGAGTTCAGGCCCTCATGAATCACAGCCCTTTTCTTAATATTGGATCGTTCCACTATAGATTGACAGCATCTGTAAGCCTCAGCACTGAAATCCAACTGTAACATCCAGCCATCAACAGCTGAGGAGTGCCAATCCAAATGACAGACAGATCTTTCACAGAAAAAAGAGAACCGAACTAGTGGCAGTGTGCTGCCTAAATTAATTTTCTGAACTTCCAGTATCCAATGAAGAACAGCAAGACTGGACTCACATGCACAGTGCACACTGTCTCAAGTGCACAACTCTGCTCCCTGAGTTGTGCTCCTGACCTGACACCCAGGGCCACAGGGAACTCCACCCATCATGCTGTCGTAGTCTGCATGCCATTGTAAGGGAAGCTGTGAGGGGCTGCAACTTTCATCTAGCTATCTGATGGTGAAAAACCCCAGACAGAAAAACAAGAATTAGTCAACATGGCAACCACTGCATGCACAGCCACACTGACACATGATGCATGAGCCCAGAGATAAGGTAGAAACGAACATCTTGATCTCAGCAGTCACTGAACGGGGGCAGAACATGGAAAGTGCAGCAGGGGAAAGTCCAGCAGCTGAGTTGCAAATGAGTCAGTAACACATGAGCCACAGAGCAACAATCAGCCACAAGGTCACTGATGGCTATCAGGAACTGAAACGTCACCTTCAGCCATCCCAAAAATCCCCCTCAACACTTCAGAATCTGTGGGACAGACGCACAACCCCTGTGCCTGCCGTCGGTGCAGGACAGCACAATCTGCACTGGCATGAGTTTCCAGATGACGGACAGGACACGAGCAGGGCTGCAAGAACAGCACAATGTTCTCCCACTGCTTTTGAGCAGCCTGGCATATTCTCTGGGAAAAGGGAAAGGTATTTAAGCACAGATCAATGCTCATTCTCCCATTTTCTCCCTCTTCTGCTTTAAGTGCCAGGTTCTCATCTCACTGAATGAGAGTGTGCAGCAGCACCAGATGAGAGCAGCACCACCCAGGCTGCACCCCCCCCGACGAGCCCTCAGAACAGGCAGCCAGGCCCAGGCCTGCTGGCCTTTGCCCTCTTCACCTCGACAGACACACTCACACACACCCCGAAAAGGGGACCTGCTTGTGCCCACATGCGCATGACACAGATTCCTTCTTACTAAAGCATACTACAAAGATGTCAATAAAGCACTTCTTATAAAGTCTTGGCTTACACAGTCACACGCTGTTCTCTTCTCCAGAAAAGGTACAGAAAGAAACTCGGTCAACAGACAGGCATCACACACAGCACACCCAAGGACACTGCCATCTAGGAAGGGCTGAGCCTCTCCTACTCACGTGAGCTTGCCAAGCCAAACACCATAACGCTGAAAATAAAGATTCTGCTGCAGCAGTGCACAACTCTTTCTACAGTTATGTGTCATCCATGTAGCTTCCAGAGACAGCAGGCACAAAGCTCTCAGTTTCAGGTTCACCACTAGCCAGCTTCAGGAGGCTAAACCTGACCTGCTAATGTGGTGCTGCAATCCTGCTCCATTAGGAAGTTTCTATTCCTAGGAGGCACAGCAGATAATTCTCAAGATACTTGGACAACCCAAGAAAAGTAATTTATGTGTGCATGTTGCCTGCAAGAAGGAAATGGAAATATCCTGTTACAGCAGGACAGCAGAGACAGAGGGGCTGGTTTTTCAGGGAGAGGAACCAGAGGAGAGCCAGGCGAGCAGAGGCTGGGAGACCCCACCAGCCCTCATGCTGTGGGGCCTTGCCCTGTGCTTCAGCCACGGGACAAGATACCCTGTAAAGCCTCACCTGTGTGCTGGTCAGGAGAGCAACCAGGGATGTGGGCACAACTCCAGAGCCAGATTCAGCTCTGGGAGGAAAGCAGCACAGTCCACAACACTGCAGGAACCACAGGTACTACTCCACGTTCCACAAAAAATGGAATTTGGGGAACATAAGCATTTTCTATCTTGTTAAAAAGGGTTCTTAATTAAAATGTCACAGAAGCATTCGATTTTAATAAAACTACTCTGAACTTTCACAGGAATTACACTCTTCGCACTACAGAAGCTCCCTGTTTATAGGAAGAACTACAATCAATGAACTCAACACTCAATCCTTTTTTACATCTGAAATTTAAGCAGGAATAGAATACAGAATAGCCAGCTGGAAGGGACGGCCAGAGATTTCCTGGTTTCACTGTTCAAACCAGTAAGGGCTGGCCCATGTCACAGCATGTTGGGCAGTGTCCAAATGCCTCAAACACGGACAAGCCTGGGGCACCGGCCTCCTCTCCAGGAAGCCTGGGGCAGGTGTGACCCTCTCGGTAAGGAAATGCTCCCTCTTGTCCAGCCTGAGCCTCCCCAGACAAAGCTTGGAGCCGTTCCCTGGTGTCCTGGCCCTGGATCGCAGAGAGAAGGCCTATAGCAGGAGTATCTCCTCTCACGAACATCTGGTTCTGCTGTGTGTAATAGCCCCAGGATGGGGTTCTGTGCCATCCCACCCTGCTCCCGCCTGGACGAGGTTTGTCCTCTCGATGCCAGGGCACATGCTCACTCCAGCCGGGATGCTGCCGATCAGCACCCGGGTCCCTTTGGTCCCTTTCTGCAGGGCTGCGCCCCACCCGCCGCTGTCGCCGTTCAGCCTTGTTCCCAGCACCATTTCCCCTGCGAACCGATGTATTTCCATCAGTGCGCACGGCTCAGCCCTGTTTGCCGGCTCGTTCACGGCGGCGCAGCCCCGAGGGTGTGGCCACCTCGGGGCGTGGCCAGAGCGGGCCGCAGCCAATGGAAGCCGCCGGCGGTGATGTAACGCTCTGCGTCGCCTGCCATTGGTTGGCGAGGCCGACCGCGGTGCCCCGGGACCGGCTCTGGTTCTTGTCCCGGTGCCGGTTCCGGACGGGCCCCGGGCGGTAGGGAGGGCCTGAGGCCGCTTTCCCCGAATCGGGAGCAGGCAGCCTGGGCGTGCGGGGACGGCACGGCCAGCGCAGGCCGTCCTGGCCCCCGCGACTGTTCCGGGACCGGCGGCGCGGGCACCGTCCCGCCGAAATCGGCCTTTCCGTAAGCAGGCATCGACATCCCCGGCTCACAGCCAGCCCGCTCCTCCCTGCTCACGGGCTTTCTCTGCACTGTCTGCACAGCTCCACCTCTGCTGCAGCGAGTGCATCACTCATGGATGCTAAAACAATCTGGTTTTTTTAAAAAAGCGAGGCCATTCCATTTCAAAACCTACACCGGAGCACGGCACTCGGAGCAAGCAGGGAAGACTGTCATGCATAGGAAGTGCCAGAGCACAGGCAGAACATACTGCCTCACTCTGCAACCATGTGCGTGCACCCATTCCTCTCCAGACCATCATCTCTCATTGTTTCCACGGTGCCACTTCACCCGACATCCAGCAGATACTGCCATATTAAAGATCGCGATTGCATCACTGGGGAAAGGTCGGCAAATGCTTTTTCTACAGAGTAACATCATCTCCCTGCGAGGGGCAGCGAGTAAGAGCCTGTTCCCACACTGCACTGACAGGAATAACCAGTGCAGACTGAGCTGTCACACCTCCCCAGGAAAATGGGCACTCTGCTCTGGGACGCTCAGAAAAAGCTGTTATACCAAATAAATTTCAGGTTAGGGCATCTGCAGTGCGAGAGTTTACTCTGGAGAGCAGATCAGCCCAAGTGATTGTGACAGCAGAGAGAGTCTGAGCGGTTCAGGGAACAAAAGCCTCTCCACGAGCTGGGGGCTAACTGAGACACAAATTCACAGGTGAAATCTAGAGACATACCAGGATTTCGCCGCGGGCTCAGCTGCAGCTGAGGCTGCTCCCAGTCAGACACAAGTCTGGGCAGCCTTGCTGAGTGAAGGCTTCATCAGCAGCAGCCCCGAGCTCACCCAGATCACTCAGCGATGTGTTCTGTGGCCACAGTGCCCATCCCTCAACCTGTGGTGGCAGAGCAGAGCTCTCACCTCCACAGAGGCAACCTGAAGCCATAAGGCAATTATTTAGCCACGTCAAAATTGCAATTCATTTCATTTGTCTGCTGAGGGGGGACTGAAATCCAAAGAAAACACTAGAGCCTCCCAAATCTTACTTGTGTAGGAGAGCACAGAAAACCCTGTGTCTCTTTGTGTCAAAATGATCAGTACTAAATAAAACACATTGAAAAGACAACACAAACAAACCAGCTTTGTTCTCTAGCATGTGCCCCTCCAGTGCTGAGCAAGAGGTAAAGCACTTCAGATATGGAATATATTGTGAAGGGCAGAGCCAGACTTCTTTAAAAAAAGGGAAAAATGAAACTTTTTTTTTTTTAATATTAAAGCTACACTTGTAACCAATCTACAGAGCCTCACCAGAAAAGGCACACTCAGACCACACCATGCCAGCATTTGGCTGACATTAAACCAAACCATGACAGCTCTCAGCAAGCAAAGGTGAAGAACTGCAGGGAATCCCTGACCTTACTCTGACCTCCAAATTTACATCAGAACAAATGACCCTCTCAGCACCACCGGGGTTTGCACTGCCCTTTCTACAGTGGTGGACAAAGCAGAGAAACCCCGTGCTCAGCCCTGGCTGGGCTGAGAAAAGCCCCATCAGCACTTGTGCCGCAGCGCTGTCTGGCTGTCAGCACCTGCCAGGGCTGCACAGCCTGCCCAGCCAGGGCAGAGGCACTGTGCCAGCACAGAGCAGAAACCAGTTTGTGCAGACAGCCCCCAGGAAGAAAAACAGAGCCCAGCAATGAGCAGAAAAAAGGATACATCCCAAACAACAGGATCTAATCTCTTTGTGCCTTTACCCAGTGCGCTGCCAGCACACGCACTGAGCAGTGGGTGCGGGCAGGACAGGCCAAGGAACAAGCCTGTGTGAGCTGACTGTGCTTTATCCCGATTGCAGGCAACAAAGCAAAGCAAGGATTCAAAAGCTGGTGGGCCCGGGTAACTGGCTCAAGCGCCTGGCCACCTGGGCAGCAGGCACCCAGCACCCCCCAGAGAACACCGAGAACTCTCCAGTCGCGGCTCTTCACCATGCCCAGAGAGAAAGAGCTACGAAACGCGATGCACACCGGGAGCGCCGGAGCCACTCCCTGCTCCACAGCAGCAACAGCTGGCCGTCACACCGGCCTGCGGCCGGGGCAGACACCGCTGGCTGCGCTCCAGCCCAGACGCTCCGGGCCGAGGAACGGCAGCCCTGCGGCAGGCGAAGAGCCGCCCATCTCCCCGCCTCCCGGGAGCGCGACGGACCCCCACCCTGGGGCCTAGCTGTCCCGGGGACAGGTGGCAGCAGGACCGGGGANNNNGGAGTGGATGGGGGGAGGAGGCGGGACAAGCGCCCGCCTGGGCCCCGCCCGGGCTCCCCCGCAGTCCAGCTCCGGGAACCGGTTCCCGGCACTGACCTCCTCGCGCCGCTTCTGCCAGCGACCGCACGGCGATTCCTCCAGGATCTCGGACTCGTCCTCGCTCTCCTCC
>VWZV01002809.1:485725-535296 GCA_013397155.1 Irena cyanogastra | reverse complement strand
GGGGGAGAAGTGGTGGGAGGGAACGAGAACAAAAGAGAGATCTTTTTACCCGAGGATGACGTCAGTTTGATGTTACTGACAACTACTGATGCACGTGGAGCAACTGCAGGCAGATCCCCCTTCCTACCCCCCGCCTCCCGGCACTTCTCAGGGAAACAATATGCGGGAACAGCCCGCGGGATCCAGGAACGGCTCTGGGTCGCTCCGCCCGGAACCTGAGCGCCCGCGCCCCGCGGCCTCGACCCGGAATGCTGCTGGGTCCCGCGGGGGACGCGGGCCGAGGACACCGTGCCTGTGGCTCGGCTCCCGCCGGGCGCTCCCTGCCCCCNCCCTCCCGAGCCCGGCCCGGCGCAGGCACCGCCGCGCCCCAGCCGCGCTTCGTTCTGCCGCGGGGAGCGCGGCCCCGGCCGCAAAACCCGGCCTGGAGTTCCGGAGCGGCGGTGGGGTGAGGGCTTACCTTCGGCTGCCTCTGTGGCGTCAGGAGGAGGCGTAGGTTCAGCCGAGAGCGCTCCTTCCTGGGATCATGGGCGGCTCGTAGCGTCCCATGGCCGTGTCCAACTTCCGAAAGTCACGGCGGGTCGGAGCTGCGGCCTCTCCAGCCGAGCCCTTCACGGGGCTCCCGCACCCGCCCCGGCAGGCCGTGTCCGCTCACTTCACCTGTCTTCAGCATCTCTGAAGTAAAACATCTGCGTCAGTTTGGTACGAATGGCCAAGGAGGTGTAAAACAGGAACAGAGAAATCAAATTTTGCGCTGCATAAAGAATCACAGAATCACATAATAGGTAAGGGTGGAAGGGACCACAGTGGGTTATCTGCTCCAGCCTCCCTGCCTAAGCTGGGTCATCCTAGAGTACAGGGCATAGGATTGTGTCCAGATGATTCTTTAATGTCTCCAGTGAAGGAGACTCCACAACCTCTCTGGGCAATCTGTTCCAGTGCACCATCACCCACAAGTAATGAAGTTTCCTCACATTCATGTGGAACTTCTGTGCGTCAGTTTCTGCCCATTGCTCCATGTCTCCTAATGGTTAGCGCCAACAACAAGAGCCTGGCTCCAGTTTCCTGGACGCCTCACCCCTCCCACCTTTAGATATTTTTGCACAGTTGAGGTCCCCTCTCAGTTTTCTCCAGATGAACAGGTCAGCCTGGGCACAGGCTGTGCTGCCTCAGGAGTGCTGGGTACCAAGAGCCATGGTACACCATATCCCCTCACTTTAGATATCCCACAGACCCTCACTCGGGAGTGGGGGCTGAAGCAGTGCCTGCTCTTGGCAGCCTTGAGCTCCTTTCCTAAAGTGCACACAAATGTTCCCCCAAATGCAATGAAACTCGCCTGAGCCTGCTCAGGCTGGGATCTTGCACGAACCAGCCTGTCAGTTCGGCAGAGGTAAGACCTGGGTATGTTCTGCCAACATCATTTCACATGAGCCAGCCAAAAGCTGTCCATTGATAGTCACCGCTATCACTCGCCATTACCTCTTTGGGGATTTCAATGAAATGGGAGATATTTTTTTATGTCTGAATATTACCCCTCTCTGAGCTATCTTCTCCCATGTGCAATATGTTTCTTCCCTTACAGATTAAATTTCATCCACTAATTGACAAGTACACATCTTACTTGGAGTTCTGCCCATTTTTGACATTGAGCATGTGGCTCTTTTTGAGCAAGGTGCAGCTGTGATTTACACCAGTGCGCAATTTTTCCTTATTTCTAAATGTAGTTTTTGTAATACAGTGTTGTCAGCTGTCATGATTGTTTGGTGAACTGATGTTCTGTGGTAGAAATTCTGTAAAGTTCCAGTTATGCAAGTCAAGTAAGAATTTTGGCTTTTATCTAAAAGGAAAACATCCATGTCTGGTCCTCTGATTTCAGCAGAAACTTACATTGTGTGCTGTAGCAGCTCTGAACCAAAAGGAAAGGAAACATAAATGTGTTATTATGACCATCATTGGTATTGCTTTATTTTAGTTCTCTTGATACTTGTGTCCCTGATTCTTTGTAGTCTGGCAATACTTAATATAAGACACGGATAAAAAGACTTGTGCAGCTTACACAACCACCAGTGGGTTATCTGCTCCAGCCTCCCTGCCTAAGCTGGGTCATCCTAGAGTACAGGGCACAGATCTCTGCTCTGATCTCTCCACTATATTTTAAGGTGAGACAAACAAGCATTATTACATACTGCTTACACTATTTATACTTACAGAATCATGGTAGTCCTCTGCAAAATCAAGGTGTGTATTTTTTCTTATCCCCCCTTGCTTTCAGGAACTGTAGTTTTGGCAGCTGAGTGTATGTTTTCGTCTTGATGATTTCTGTAAAAATAAGTCATTTATCATTTTTACAGGCTAGTATCTTAGTAGAAGGCTGTGTTGTACTACAAGAGAGATGCCATTTTCTCTAGATGTGTATAGCATGCCATAGCTTTTCACAGTTTGCCATGGGAGAGATCTTCAGGAGTTTTTCAGTCTCTTTTTTTTCTCAGACATATTCATACAGAATCTACCAAGAGGAAAAGATGATTGTTTATAGAAACTTTACTTTGTCTTATCTTATTTTCCATCATTGACGAACACCCTCTTATATCTTTCCATACCAATTAAGCAAATTTTCCCTTACTGCATTTTGCCATGAGAACATTCATCTGTCTCTTAATAGTTTTGACTCCTGACCTTGTCATGGTCAGGCTAACACTTCCCACCTACACACACACACACTCATACAAGTACTCTTCACCTATCAGAAGATATTTGCCACATGGTTTGAGAGGAGAGGTCATCCTTTCTAAAGGGGCTGCATTGCTAGCCTCATTGTTTGGGGCACCCATCCATTGACTCTTGAATCTCTCTGTAGTTATATTCCTGTTTCCCACACCCTTATGTCCTCTTGTTTGGCTGGTTGCAAAATCCACCTCATCAAGAGCTCTGGGTTCTGTGGCAAAACCACATGGAGTAGGTTCCCTCCATTGCAACCATGGCAACACTTTTCAAAGATGCAGCCTACACTCCTTGTGAGTCTTCCAGTTTTCCATGGCAGCCTTGTTTCTCAGAGGCTACATCTACTCCAGGAATAAGCATGTTGCAAAACACGTAAGTCAATATTCAAGAAAATATATCCTTAGTGTGTACAAAACCATTTGAGCTCTAAACAAGAGTGGAGGTCTACATATAGTGCTGTGAACTTAATATAAGAATTGAACAAAAGGCAGAGAGGTAATTTTAACTTCTGTTTCAGAAAGGCCCTGTGCCATTAAATCAGCCAAATTTTTATAAATCCAAAATCTCAGTTGCGTTCTCACTTGTTAAAGCAGAACCAAAAAAAAACACTTTGGTCTTTAGGTTGCCTGTTTCCTGAAGATATGAGATTCCTAAGAGGCCTTACACTTGGATATATCTGTGGACCTAGGGAATTTAGAGGCAAACATTTTGGTTTGCTGTCCTGCTGTACCAAGCCAAATTCTCAAATTTAGGGAGCTCATGAATTTTCGTAAGGTTCAGGAGTGACTTCAAAGTTCTCTCTGTATGTTTTGATAGGGCTTATGTTATGCATTCATATGTGAAGTATCAAGAGTTCAAAATAATGCGCTCAGAAGAGTGAAAGTAAAAACTCCATGAGCCAAAAATTATTTTGTGGGAGAGAGTGAGGTAGAAAGAAAAATTTTTATGGAACTTTATAGCCTGTGGTATTAAAATCAATGGAAGAGCTTCCATGTGGGCACTGATATCTATAGTTAGGCTGTAGACTGAAATAACACTAGGTTCAACAGTAGTGTTCTTTACAATGCCTGTGTAGATACACATTTCCCAAATGTTAGGTCTCCACCCATGTTTGTTTTCTGAGTTTCTTTTGAGTTGAGCAAAGGACACTAGACAGCCTCTCTTTCCTCTAGAATGCATCATGCCTGGCTTCTGTAGCAGCACCATGCCACAGGTACTACCAAAGTTTATCTCTCTATAACCAAATTGTTTCCACTGGAATATTTCTTAATGGAAACACTTCTATCACAAGTTGGTAAGAAGTTATTTGACATTGAGCCTAAATTTTGAGTTAAACATAACAGGAACCCTTTAAATATGCTTTATATCACTTGCTTGCAGCCCTTGATCAGGATAGATTTCTTCTTTTCTCACCATAGCTTGCAGCTCACCAATTTGTTCAAGAGCAGTAGATGTCTTTACAACTTGAGAAACCAATCCCACTGCTGCCAAATTAACTGGGAGGACAGTTGTTCCATGTGCTCATACTGATTGTATGTGGGACATCTCACTGTACTGAGGGCAGTTTTGTTATTTTAAGTTGTAAAGGAGCTTAATTATCTTCCAGTGTCCAGAGTGAACTCATATGTCAATGCAATGCATTTCATTATTCTCATCAGCTCATTTGCTTTTCCTGATGGAGAAAAAGGCTGAACTTTGTTTTACTTTATGGAAGTCAGGATTCTTTCTAATTAATGAAGTTTCTGTTTAGCCAGCACTATGAAAGGTGTTCTTTCCACTGTACATATGTGTGCTGAAGAACACATCTGCTCCTCTGGTAATTTTTTTCAGTAGCACCTTTTTGTCTGAGATGAAAAGGTTCCACTCCTAAGTCCTGGACTGAGACCTGTGCTCCTGAAGGAGAAATTACTCTTTTAAGAGATTCCCAAGAGCTGTAGCCAAACAGAGCGTACTGTAGATGTTACACTTTTTGTACATTGCATCTTTGCCAATATTTGAATACAAGTCATAATTCAATGGGAACATAAATAACTTCCATTCACAGAGATGGATGGTGTGGTATCAGGCCAAATGGTAAGCCTTGTCAGTGCCTGCATTTTCACTTTATCGATCACACAGCATAATATGATGCTCCTTATTTAAATCCTTCATGCAGATGTTGTACTGGGTTAATTGACAAGCAACTGGATTTGATAATATGTATAATGCTGTAGAGCAGGCATTGATTCTTGGATAGTGTGGATGTGCATGTAGTGATCATGGGGTTATGATTCTCAGCGGTGGGAGATTAATAAGTCCGTGGATCGCAATGTAAATTTAGGCCGCTGAGGGTTGAGCATTAACTTACATGCCAGTTTAGATTGATATAATAATTCTTTATATGGACAGAGCATGATTGGCTGTAAAAGAGTTGTCCTTGTACCTGAATTGTTTCAGAGCAGCAGAGCTTTATGCTGAGCTAACAGCATGCTGTTAAGAATCAGTACCGATGTAAACACAGAGAATGATGGCTTTATATTGGCCGTTATGTCATGCAGTATTTCACAGTTGTTGAAATCATTTCATTTTCAACCAGGTTGCTTTGTCAGTCTATCAGCAAAGACTAAGCAAAGTGCATCACTGAAAACTAAATTAAACTCCCAGCTCTCCAGATACATAAGTGATAGCACTTTTGTTGAGCTGGAGTTGTGTAAGAATGCTTACTAATTTCAGCTAATATTATACAAAGTCATTTGCTGCTTTACTTTTTTCTCTGAAGTTCATAATAGTTATACTGTTACGTTTTTACATGAACTTATGCTACTCTAAGTCAGAGAGAGCAAGGAGGTAATTAAGAAGGAGCAAGGAAAGGAGGTAAATAAGGGGAAGAGGAAAACAGGACATAGAGAAGGTCTATAATGAGATGAGAGTTAGGAGGAGAAATAGGTGACATCAGAAGAGAAAAAAATGAAGGAAGAAAAGGAACAGCATATCACAGGAACTGCAAAAACAAGGGAGATGTTAAAGTGAAAAATAAAATAGGAAATTAATATAGGAGATGGAAAAAAGGTAAGAAACTTCTTTGATTTCTTACAGGAATATTTAAACTCATTGGTAGCAATCCTGCTTGCTGTAGTTCACTGTGTTTGGCTCAAACCTTAGAAACACACTTCTATATGAGTCTCCCCCTTTCTTTTTGGCACCTGGCTTGCTCATGTATAGGACTAGGCCTCCAGAGGTCAGAGGAGAATGGGTTTCTAATAAAGCTCCTCCATACCAGAGTTCAAAAGCTCTCCCACAATGTAATACACAATGAAAACTGACACCACCAAATGGCTTTAGTTTCCCTCTTTTTTTCTCTGGATGTTATGCACTCTTTTTTTGGCATCTGCATATCTGACTTTAGTTTTTCTGCTGAATATTTAGCATGTGGTATGAAGAAGTAAGCTACAACCAAATATATATGTTTATATATCAAAACTACAATAACATAGGTTTTTGTAAGGTTTTTTTTAGATTCTGCGAGAATAAGCAAATGGGAGGCACTTCCTCTATTATGTACATTTATATGGGCTATGTGGTCAGAGGTTCTTAGCAGTGAATTTGGCTCAGGGCAAGGGAACAACAGCAGTAATTTGAGGGGAGATTTACTCCTGTTAGCACTTTTCAGGATTGGCAATAAAATCAGCTCAGTGCTCTTAAGATCCAGAGGGCTGGATTTTGAGCAAAATATGGAAGATATATTATCAACATGAAAAGTGATCCAGTGAAAAACTGGTCATTATTAATACCCAAAAAAATCCATATATATTTCCAACAAATGAATGGTAATGAGAGGACTGCTCCCTTTTCCTAGAAACGATTACATTTTCTTTGCCCTTCTGGTTTGGCTGCTTTTGGGCTATTGCTTATGTAAAACAGAACACCTCCTAAGCCATGGTTTACTAAACAATCTCTGGCTTCTGATCTCACGCTACACAAGAAGGTAAATTGTATTCTCTGTGAGAAGCTTTAAACGTGAGCGTAATGGAAAAGGGATATTCAGCAAAACAAAGACACACCTCCAGAAACAACAAAGACAGTAAGTTTGAGCTACTTAAATTTGAAATTTCATAGTTGAAAAATAGGATTCAAACATGGAAAAAAGACATCAACTTTCATTAGCCGCATAGGTATTTCTTTTGCCAATTTATATTTTGCTTTTCTCTTTTCTCAGCAAACCTGTGTGGCAGAGTTTGTTGAAGCGGGGGACAATTCTGCTCTGAAACGATGGAATGCTTTTCTGAGAGATCAGCTTCCAAAGGTGACAATCTGGGGTCACAGCAGGGATCCTGACTGCTCAGTCCAGAGTGCTCTTAAACAAGAGGGGATTCTCATAGCTATGAGCCATCAATGATGAAGTCATGACCACATCCAGCTGTGCTATCAGTAAGATAGGTTGCTCAGCTGCAGGCTGTACCTCTGACATGGGAGCACACAGGCATGGGCCTTAAGGGGTATCTAGACTTTCAGGCACACTGGTAAATTTGTGCTTCATGACAAGTGTGAGAATCTCATCTTCAGTCTGCAGAGCAACTCCATGCAAAAAGCATCTGGTTTATTAGATGAAGGTGTCCATCCACTGATGTGTCATAAAGCAGGCAAATGTCAAAGTGTTTGTGTATTGTATATGGACAAAGAGTCTTCTGTGATAGCCATCAGCTGAGAGGGAGAAACCAGCTCAGTCCCAGGTTCCACAAAGGTGTAAGAGCTATTCTTGCTCCTATAGGCACAGGTAATTAATCTTGTCTGTCATGTTAGAGCTGTTGAGAATAGCTACAGGCTAAGTGTTGCAATACAAGAATGACTCCAAGGAGTTACTGCAGTGGAGTTTGACCCACACTAAGTCAGTAGAGTTAGAAGTGCAAGGCCAAATGAGAGAAAATCCGTGGACAGTAGCATATGGGACTGGACATACTGTTGAACAGTTGAACACTATTATTTGAATTACGCTAAATTATTCTCTGTGATCTGCCTGTCCCTAAGAATAAGTAGAGGTAGAGATAAAATGAGGGCATAAATTGGGCATTTTGCTTTAGATCCTGCGCTTTGGAGGAGCTGGCAAAGATCCCAGCTCATTCCAGCCTAATACATACAGGGTCGTCATCATCAAAACCATGCACCAAGCTGACTCTGAGGCTGCCCACCTGGCATTTGCCTGGCAGCTGTATAGGTTGTAGTACTGTGTGTCAAGACAGAGAAATACCTCTTTCAAGATGGAATGTCTTTTCTTATATTAGTCATGGGGATGTGCCAGAAACATGCTTAGCTTACTCAGAAGGACTGGGCAGGAGCAAAGGGAAAATCAGTAACTTTTCTCAGAAATTATGATGTAATTGCCTTTTCTCCCTGGAATCAGGCACAGAAGTCCCTGGCAGAGAGCAATACCTGAGAAAGCTTTACAGCGAAAAAACATTCATATTCCTAAAAACAAAACAGCTGAAAAAGAAAAGGATCAGCAAAAGATGCTTCTTCTAAGGAACACTTTGTGCAAATTTGCTTCACAATTAGACAGTCAGAAGGCACCTAGCATGCTTGCCCAGAACCTGTCTAAGAGAGGGACCAGGAGCAGCCTATTCTGTCTGTGGCAGAGAAGGGAATTTGAGTTCTCTAATGGGTAATTTACAAACATCCAAAAGAGATCCCTCCTTGTACTCTGGGGGCTAAAGGCCCGGTTAGTTACGGAATAAACGTGATCAGTATTTTGCATGGTGCTGTGTCACACACAGTATGTTCCTCGTAGAGAGAGCCATGCCTGGCACCTGCATTGTTTTCCTCATTCATCATACACCGGGCGTGCATTAGTGACAGCACCGTAGGAAATTGTATTCTTCATACTGAAATGCATATATCTACCTGTCAGAAGCCCACATGTTGTCCCAATAAGGGCCAAGGCTTAACTGCTTCTTAGTAGTCTGGTGCAGAAGCGCACATTACACAACTACCCTCTGTGTTCAAACGAGCCAGTACCTCAGATAGAGGCTGTTGCAAACCAGGATGGCAGCTGTCTGTGGATATAATCGCCACTGAAGACATACTGCCAGGGCTTCTGTGTCCTGGTTGCACAGCTAGGGGCAGAGCACTCAAATATTTCTAAAGCTAGATATGCAAATGCCTCTGGAATGAAGCCTTTTACAGTTCTGCTCTCATTAACCTTATTTGCATATGTAAATGACCTCTTGCCACATGATAATGAGGTCTGCTCATGCAGAGATGTTCAGCATATAAGCAGAGGGTTTTCAGTGACAATTGGAGCCGTTTGGCTAAAGCAATTGGTACAGAGACAGGACCAAGAAAGAGGTAGACATAGACTCCAGGAATAACAGGTTAAGGAAGCAGAAGGAAGCTAAAAAAAATCAAGTATTGTAGATGCCTCTTCCAATGCCAAGGGCATCTGCAGTTCTAATGCCTTACTGGAGCAATTTCATAGAGGAGCCTGTGAAATGAGAGCAGTTAGAGAACACTGACAATTGGGAAGTGACCTGTGGCATGGAGCTACTTGGAAAATAGTGCATGTCTGGCTCTCCTAGAACAGAGAGTGCATGGTCTAGCATTCATTGGCTAGTTTAAAGCAGCCTCTTCCAGTTACTCCAGTGAGTACCATCACAGAGAACAGAGAGCTGGACACGTGGTGGTGGGTCAATCTCTCTTCAAAGGCAGTCTCCACTCTAATAATTTCTCTGTGCATACCTCTTTGCCACTGTCACACGCCTCCTAAGGTGACATTTCCCACCACAATATACTGCTCAGCTTTTTATCAGGAGTATTTTATACCTATGCCTTGCTCAGTGTATGTGGAGGCATGACAAAATCCCTCCTAGGCTACCCTCCTTGGATACCGTGCCACCTTTAGAGAAGAAATGACTGCTCATCTCCTGAGATATCTGTCTTCCTACTTGCTGTGTTTAACTCTTCATTTCTGGTCCTGTCACGGAACACTCAGCTGCTGAAGATTTGCTGACTCAGAGCTCTGCAAAACCTACCTGCTCAAGCACCATCCTTATCCAGCTCAGAAAAAAAAGGAGTGATCAGTTCCACTCAAGACTCACGCAAGGTAGGAATACATTCATCCTTTCAAAGAAGAGATTGGCTCTGGAGGCCAGGTCTTCTCAAGGCCAGCTGAGAGCCAGTGTGGCTGGCAGCCAATATCTGCTATTGTCAGTGACAAAAAAAAAAAAAAAAAAAAAAAAAAAAGAAAAAAAAAAAGTGGGCTAACTCAGAATTTGCCTGCCTGTGGAAAAAAGCTTTCCTTTGTCCAGTCAGTTGACTGTCATGACTGTCAGTTTTCAGTTTGTATTGGAACTTGGGAAGTCAGGTGTGGTTGGTCTCTTTTTGTCACTGGAAAAATAATAGCAGCCAGGACCAAATATCCATAACCAGCCCTATTCATAGCTGGTAAGCAACCAAACTGGGGTTTAAGGAAATAGAATAGCAGTGTATGTCACAGTCAATTAAAAAGAAGTTGTGTACCTATCTTCTTGAACAAGCCAGAGTTAGATAAATTAAGTTAAAGTAACAGTGAAGGCAAAGCAACTTGGATATTGGATTAATATAGGAAGTTGAATTCAAGCCTATTGAGGAAATTAGTTCATCTCATTACTACTTTTGCTCCACTCTCACTCACACCCAAGGGGAGATAATGCATATGGCAGACAGAGAAACCCGACACGCTTGTATTTCATTACCTGTCCACTGCTGACAGAAATATATGCAGTATGGCTACAAGCAATGGTTAACTTCAAAGCACTAAAAACTGTTTGTCAAACATGCTCCATCCTTTTTGCGCATCAGTAGGCAGTTCCTGCAGCAGCCACTGGCCCAAGCCCAATTCATCTGTGCTCCACCCTTTACAATGTGGTCATTACATGGAGAAACTATAGTGTACTCCCTCCTCTTCATGTCAACCATGAAGAGATTAAATCAAGAGATTCAATCTTATTGTATTCACAAAGTCAGTATTGTATTTCACAGCCAACAATATCATCCGGAGTCATGACTGTCCCTTTCTTAAAAGCCTTCAGGTCTGGGCCCTAGTTTTTCTAAGGTTATATTCCAAAGCCTTCTCAACACTGAATGCTCAGCTTTTAAAGAAAAACAACAGTATTGCCTATCTGTGCTAATATTAATTTTTTTTGGTGGTTGTAAGAAAAGAGTAATGTGCAGAACCACCTACCAATGAGTAGTGTCTAAAGAGCTTAGTCTGGGCCTGGTGGCTTATTCATATAAATAAATCAGAAGGATCTGGCAGAGCATGCAGGGTCTTTTGAGTGTTTCTGTATAGCCTGTCTGAGCAGCAAGCCCTTAACCACACACTCAAACAGCCTCTGGGAGCACTCAGGCTATCTGAGCAACTAACAACCTGTCCTAAAACTGAACCTTCAAGCATTTGCCATTTAAAAAAGGCTGTCAGCCCAGTAAGCCAAAAGCTCATGGAATTCTCTCACTTATTCAGTGCCATCTTTAAAACATCTTTTGTTTAACTTTATTTTTAGCTTTTTAGTAGATAGGCATTTTTCCCCTTGTTTTTAGAGGCTTTAATCGGACAAGAGTTTTATGAGGCTATTCCAGGAGAAGATATTTAATTAATTCCAGACCTTTTTCTTCCCCCTCTTTTGTTCAATTTAGGTATACCATCTACATACCTGTCTATAACAACTGAGGTAAAAATCCTATGAGACTTCTAAGAAGCTTGGTTCATCTTTCATTAGATCACAGCAGAACTGAACCATATCCTCTCATTGCTAGACAGTTTTTGAACTAGGCTTTTCCCAGTCTCACTGGGGTATATATGTGAGCTGGAAAGCTTCACAACGCATTAAGATTTCATGAGGGCCTAATTCTGTTCTCTGTTGCACTGCTCTGAATCTTCAGTGCGCAGCACTTCTGCTTCAGCGCCACATAACTGGGAATACAGTAAGGCTCTGCGTAGCCAAGCTCCACTGAATGGACTGTCTGAAAACCAGTGTTCTAGCCATGCTATTTGTGATTTTTATCTTGAACAAACAAAAGTTTAGTGTCATTACTTCATTCCTGTTAGATAAGTGTTTGGGACGCAGGAAAGATGTTTTGGCTTATAGAGAAAACTTTTTTTCTAAATGTGCTCTTTTCTTTGTTTTAGGAAAAAAATAAAAATTTAAAAAAAAAAAAAAAACCACAAAAAAACCCAAAGGCATTTTGACAGATTTTATTTTGTATTAAATGGTCAATGGCCTTTCATTATTTTGTCATGGATTGGTTGTATCTGGTGCTTCTGTATGAAGTCATACAAGAAGGCACAGAATTCTTCCCTTCTTGGTCTGCCCTATGACAGGATATAATTGCAGACTCTGCTTTTCTGAAGAAGTAGCAGCTCAGAACTGCTGAGCTGCTTGGACATCTTGTAGACCTGGGACCAGCAAAGATTTTGACTCAACATACCATTATTGGAAGTGAAGACAAAACAAAATAATTGTCACAGAAACAGTTCCCAGTTCCCACAAAGAGCTGTGGGCACCTCAGTTTCTCCTGTTCCTGTCTATAGCATACAATTTAGTCACATAAAAAAAAAAAAGTGCTGTGGTTTTAAGTAGTAGCTGATGAGAAACTGAGTAGATGGAGGAGTTCTTAATTAAGTAATTAGACAAATAAGAGGGGAAAGGATAATATGATACAAAGTGATGAATAGAATAGAAAAAGTAGGTCAGGAATTTCTGTTCTCCCTATATCATGATGCAAGAAAAAATGACATGCAATGAAGTTCAAAGGTGAGAAATTCAAAGTCAAGGAGGGAATGGTGTCAGGTAGCCAGTAATTATCTAGGGGAAGCCTTTCACTTCTGGAAGTGCCTGATGCCAAGAATTTATCAGGTTTAGCATTGAGATTAAAGTATCCAGAAATACCATAGAGATAATAACAGCTTTACAAAGTGAATTAAATCTCCCTTCTTGTTTTAATCCAGTCCTAAATAGAAAGTCCTGCAGCTTTGACACCTTCCTTTGAGCTATCTGGTAACAGCCACCATCTAAGATAGGTCAGTGGAGCAGCAAGATCTGAGTCGCCTGGTGATTCTTGTACTCTTATGTCCATATAAAAGTCATCTTTATAATTGATTCACAGTGCAGGACAAAGTCCCATCCCAGGGATATTTACAGCCTTATCTTGTCTCTAAGAGCTAAAGCACCCTAAAAATGAATGTAGAAATGAATGTAGTTTCTCTACAGCCATAGGAGATACCTAGCTTGAGGAGGATTTGCCCCCTGCCACAAATATCAGCGTTCTCAATTAGATTTTCAGAGGCATCCATGTTACCTGTCTTGGAAAATGGGCCATCCTTCTGCTGATCTCTAAGTCTCTGGGATGCTTCTCATGCCACCAGGAGCTCAAATATCTGAGGCCTCATTATTGCTGCTTTCCATCAGAACAGATTTGCTGCAAATGCACACTTTTTCTGCACCTTACATATTATTCCAGACATTCAAAACCAATTCTCTCAAGCTCACCCAAGTGTCTCATGGTGCATTTATATCTGGATAAATAATGAATTTGCTGAGGACAAGCTGCTTTATATTTTCAATAAACTTTTAATTCATGTTTTTAGGTGTACTTTAGAGCTTTACACACTTTCATCAAAACCAGATTATTTGATTATTTTCTGTGTTCATCTACACCACTGCTTTGCCTGCATGTTTACAGCAGCTAATAAAACAGATGAAAGTCATCATGTGCTCCATACAGATCAGGGTAACCACATCCACCAGTGTAACACATTAATTTTCAGCCTATTCCAGAAAGAGATGCAAGAAAGAAATCATCAAGAATGAAAACTATTGGATACAGTTGCATTACCAGGAGCAAAGTGATGCAGGTCTCTTGGAGCCTGGTGGCATTCTGCGTGACCGAGGTGATGACTTCTTGTTATATTTGAACGAGAACTACCTGATGAAACTGACAGCATCAATATCAGTTCAACTGGCACTTAAATCCAGAAAATATTTCTATGTTTCTAAATAAATATATTTTCTTTTGTTCTGGAGAAAATATTCCAGACTGCAGCTCTGGCATTTACTGACATGCACCTTCCTGACATGGTATGCTGAAATGCAATAATACAGTACAGGAATTTGCATTCTGTATTAATTTGAAAACATATAGATTTAGCTTAGTAAACGATAATGCTAAAACCAATTTGAAGGAACTCAAAACAAACCACATCTCAGCAAAATACTTAAGCATTGTCAAAAGTTTATGCCAGACAGGGAAACAAACAGCAGCACAAGAACTGAAGGACTGCAGCAGTTTAAAGAGAGACTGCTGAAAGAACAGCAAGTGTTAGAGCTGCTCAACCTGATACAGGCATCCACAGGCTTGTCCAAAGTTGTTCATTTAGCCTGAAAGGTGTCAGGCCCTATTCTTACAGTGTGTGCACTGATTGATTTCTTCAGACTTCAGACTTCAGCAGCCAATTATCTTCATTAAGTTTCTTCCTCCTGTGAAGCAAAAATGGTAACTTTGGTTACTGTTTTCTGCGATATTACAGGTTTTCACAGGAAAGAACCACACCTTGCAAATAGAGTTGGAAAGGTATCCTGGCTAAGCACAACAGTGTTAGTGTGAATCCCTCCTGGAAGATGCTAAATCCATGAGGCCATTTTTTATCATGGAACCATTATAGAGACAAGGTTTTAACCATTGCATATGCCAAATAGTTTTGATCTTCACAGGAACTTTTTTACAAACTCTTTGACCACAGGTTCAGTTTGTATAAGATAGTTTCTGTCAATTAACTTCATTTGCAAAGTTAAATATCATCAGTGTAAAGTGACGTCCTAAGCAAAATCCAACCTGTTCTAGGAAGAAAAAAAAAGAAGAAAAAAAGTAAAGGAAATCTGCTTTAGAACGATAATCTGGGCTTTCTGAGAGGTTATGGCAATAGACAATACAGTGGTAAATAGAGTGCCACGACCATCTTCTGTAGCTTTAAGGTGAATTTCTGCCTTTCTGTATTCTCCTGAGTACTTATTTGGTGATAACAACTCTGTAAAGTATTTGTAATCTCTTTGCTTTGGGCATCACTGATGTTATGCACATAGACAACCATCTGTACTTCTATTTCACAGAAGGCTGAAAAAATTATAGTCTCAGTTGTAAGCTGTGTTACTGGTGAATAGAAGACTTCTCCAGCATTTCTATTTATGATTTCTAGGATTAGTTCAAGCTTCCAACACACCTTGGGACTATGTCCATCCCCAAAAATTACTTTAGATATTCGAAATACAATTTTACAAAATAGTTGCTTATTTGTGTTTTTGTCAAGGAATAGGAAGCAATCAGAATGGTTAAGTGATATGCAAAAGGCACTCTAACCTTCGAATTGTAGGACTTCAAAGATATCTTTGACAGAGGATACTTGGCAATGAGGAAAATGTATATGCATCTCAAAAAACTTGTTAACAGTAAATTGAAAGACTTCACTAAAACATCCTTTTACAGTAGCTTTCCTATGGCTGTACAAAAATACAGACACCCATGCACATACAGGGGAAGGGAGAAACCACAGTGCAATTTGGGGAGTTCAGTTACTCATTCCAGTACATTGAATTCACAATTTTATCATAAAGTAATACAGTTTTGTAGAATTTCATTCCTCACCAGTGTTTCAATGTCTTCAAATGAGATTAATCTGTAGGAATGTATTTCTAGTTTCTCAGCATGTTTCAGGTAGATTTTTGGAGTGAAGTAAAAAGGTGAAAACATATTTTCTGTTGTACACATGTAAGTGCAAAATCAGCTTTTCTCTCAAGCAATACAAATAATCATGAACAGCTCAAAATCTCATCAATGGGCATGGGCTGTCCATTTCAAGAAAAGCTGAAATGAAGGAGGAAGAAATGACTGGGGGAGAAATGGCTTATGTTATTTTGGCTTTTATTTTATTGCTAGAAACTGCTGTCTCTTTACATTTTCTTCTCCTGAAAAAGAGGTTGTGCTCAGTGACTAAATCTGTCCTCTCAAGGGAGCATGCATTACTACTGCAGCAGCAGAGGTGGAGGCAGCCCAAACCCGGAGTTAGTCTCAGAGACTAATCAGCCCCTTTCTTAATACCAAGAACTCAATTCCAACTTCTTGTTTTATTGCTGCCTTATAACAAGGAAAAGGAAAAATAAATGAATTTACAAGAACTGAATGATAAATTAAGCATATAAAGTCGAGACAGAGAGAATTAATTACTTATTTAAAGATTTGCCCAGCTCCAAGCAGCAGTGTTTATGCTAACTTCTTACACTGTTTTAACCTTCTCTGCTCTGATTCCAGGCCTGTGGCTTTGGAGTTTCTATAGTATTTTTGTTTTCATTAAGATGTGGCGACAACAGCCATTCTTTCCTAACACAGAAACTTCCATTGGTCTTAGTCCTTTAGTTTTGGACTATTGTCTTTTCTTTTGCTCACTTTTCCTGCCACTGTAGAAGCTTGGCAGGGCAGTGGGTAGGTAATTTATAGACAGCTTTGGATCCTTCTATACTTCCTTTATTAAATGGAGCAAGATATTTAATTAGTTCATCATAACTGGCTTGGATGCAGCCTTCATCATTAAAGTTTGTCAGCTGTCCACATCTGGAGGAGTACTCTAATGGTATTGCTTCCCAGGTCTGCCAGCCCATGTCCTATCATTCAGGGGTCTTATGTCTGTCTGTGCCATTTCCTCCCCTCTGCTCCAGCAAAGCTAGAATGTGAACACATTCATGTTCTCACTTGAATTTCCCTCAAAGGGGTATTTCCCCGTTGAGAAGGGACCAAGAAACACAATACAGCTAGAACTGTATTATCTCCATGGAGCTGAAGTGCACAGAAGAAAAAGGAACTTTGAGGCAGCACCCCAAAATAGAAAAGAATTGCAGTGCATTGCAGAGACAAGGTCTCCTGGAAAGAGGCATGAAGCCAAATATAAGGGACAGGTAAGTGAACATAGCTCATCTCCCAGTCCATAAGCATTTCATTTAGCTACAAAAGCTGTGGCACCCAAGCAGAATATGAGTTGATACAAATAAAAGCCAAGCCTTTGTCCAGCAATGATCAGGTATTTTCATTAGCTTAGTGTCATCTGTGCTCAGTGACACATAGTACACATGCATGAACATAGTCCCAGATCTGGAGACCTGAAAATCTAGTTAAGTCTCAGTGTTCTGGTCCAGGCATTTATGTGAGTAACTTTGACTGAGAAGTCTTTCAGTCTTTTTGTTTTGTTTTGTTTTGGTTTGGTTTGGTTTGGTTTGGTTTATCTGTTTTGTTTTGATTTGTTTGTCTATTGGGTTTTTTGGTGGTGCTGGAGGGATTAGAAATACCTTCCAATTCACTGTTCTTCTTGTGGTTTAGTAGTCATACTTCCATTATTAGGTAGAACATTTAACTGAAAGAGTGGCTGAAGCAACAAGATGTAGTATTGTGGTTTTTAAGTTTCTTCAGTGGTTTTTTATGAAAGTTAGATATTGAATGCTGTTCAGTTCAAGATGGTTTGTTCCTTTGTACCCCCGTTTTTCTCCCTCAGAGTGGTTCCTCCCCCACTTGTTTTTCACAGAGTTCTCTGCCACTGGCACGTCTGTCAGTGTGTCAGTCTCCCTACTCCTCTCAAGTTTTCCCTGTATGGCTCTGTCAATTTGAAGTGGTGCTGCCCCTACCCCTGTCTATCACCTCTGTCCTGCCCAGTAATTTCGAGAACCTTCCCTGTCAATCATCCCAATCTCCAAAGTGGATTTGCTCCCCAGGCGTCTCTCCACTCCTGTATCTTTCCCATTTGTCCTTTGTTGTTCCTCATCCCTCCCCTAAAGGTTCCCTATTGGTTGTGTTATGTTCCAACCCACAGTTACAGTAGCCTTTATAACCTCTTTCCTGAGCTCTGCTCAGGGCCACTTGTCACCGCTCCCGTCTAGGAATAAAACTTCTTTGGACTGCACACGTCTGGCCTCTCTCTTACTTTCGCCTTGGTTCCTCATGGGAGTACCTTTGCCTGCAGCCTGACCCACGCGGCTGCGATCACTGCTACCCAGCTTACCTGGGAAGAGGGCTGGGGGCAGCCAAGCGTGTGGCAGCCCATCAGTGGCACGAAGGGGCATTGCAGCCGGGCTTTCCACTGCCCCACCACTGATCAGGTGGCACGACTACAACAAGACAAAATCTGGATTGAAAAAAATCCCTCTAAGGACAGTGGATAGAATGGGTGGTCAGGCCTAACAAACACTGACCACCAGACCTCTGTATGCTGTCTCTTTTACCATCTGTATTCATCACTCTCATAAAGTGAGTCTAGATAGCTGTGATGATAGCTGGGCAGCCCATTTCACAAGTATAGAAATCACAGCTATTTAACAAGTGCATTTTCTAAGAGTCAGCATGGAGCTTGCATGGCTGAAGTGCAATCTATGTCACACATTCCTGCTAATGATCTAAAGGACTATGCTCTCACAGCAGAAGAAGGGAAAATTAATCTTCACCACAATTGTTCCATTTCTCAAACTTCTTTTTAGCAAAGATATAAATTGTGCCAAATATCTATCAGTTTTATGATGACAAGACCATCAAACTTGTTTCATTAAACACCCTCCCCCCCTTACAACTATCTAAACAAGATTTTTCCATTTAGTACCCTATCAATCCAGAGTTATGATTATTCAGTAACTGAGGGGATCTCTTGTATTTAAATATTAATGTTTGTGTAGTTATTAAAGTATTTGATGATTTGTCCAGGGGCACTGTAAAATTAAATATAGCATGTCATTTATGGTAATACAGAGGAGAATAATAAAAAATCGTTTTCATTCTGGTTTTTTGTCTGGCTCTGCATGTTACTTTTACTGCTTATTTGATAGTTTGGGGTATTGTGTGTTGTTAAACCCTTTTAAATGTAGGATTTCAAAGCATATTTTTAGGAACATATAAAAGATTATTTCCCAAGTTATGACTTTGTGTTGCTGTGTGTGAACTGTTGTCTGACAGTTATACTGCTAAAGGGGAAGGCAGTTTTCCAAGAAACACTTATCATGTATTGGGTGTAGCAGTACAGTAAACCCATAAATATTTTGGAAAGCTCACTTTTGTCCATGTGGTATTTGCTTTCAGAAATCACCTCTGCCTACTGGAGCAGAGATGTGTATATGTAATTAGTCTTCTCAAGGTATGTCTATTTAAAGAATATTTTTTAGGCACTCCGTTCTGACTTCCTCATGCTATAAAGAACAAAAGAGAGAGAAAGCAGGAAGGAGAGAGGCAGAGCATCTTATTTGAGGCAAACACTTAACTGGCATTTTTATGTGTAGGTGTGTAGCTTCTTCAGGGATAGGTTTTTGAGGTCGGATAAAGGAAAAAAAGTGCCTATGCTTGACCCATTCTGCTAGGAAACCATTCTGTCCATTTAAAAACAATAGTAGAAAAAAAATTACTTTCATAAGGTCACTCAGAGCAGAGCCAGGAATAGAAAGCAGGTCACATGAATCTAAGTCAGAGCATTTGCTATGAGACCAGACTGGCATTTCCTGCTGAAAAAAAATTAAATGAGTTAAAATCTTGAATGACTGCTTTTACTGCACAAGAGAGGGGATATGATTGAGGCCTGCTTCAGTTTTTTCATATAGGTCATTGTAAAATGATTCTGTGGCTAATGATGGACAGCTGCTACAGGATGTACTCTTCTTGGTAAAAAGGTATAGCAATCTATTATATTTTTTAAAATATGCCAGGCAAACTGAATGAATACAGAAAACAGAAACTGAAACAACAGAAGCAGTTGGTATATTTAAGTTTTATTTATTATGTTCCTTCTAAGCCTGTTTTTAAAGCTGATCATAATTTTCTGAGTGTGAGTATATATATATGTATGTATGTATGTGTGCAATGTAGCTAAATTACCGTAAAGCAGCTTTGTTTATAAATTACAAACATGTAAAAGTCAGGACATTCACTTAGTGTTCTCAGTGAACCAATAATTCACCTGTCTCAATACTCAATATAGAGAAGTGCTCTGCTTCATGTTGATTATGATGGCAAGATACTGAGTGCATTTTTTTTCCACTGGCTTAGCTAGAAATGCTTCACGGGAGGTTTGGGATCCTCATTATGTAACAGCAATTTAGAAATTTTTAATTAGGGACGTATATGCATGTGAGGCATCCAGATTATGGTTCCAATCCAAAGCCCACTGCAGGCAATGCAAAGATTCACATCAAGTACATTTAATTGCTCTATCAAAACCCAAGTGCTTATACTGGAAATAATACACAAATTAGGGTTAGTGCCTTTTTCAAAGGATAGATTAATCTGCACAGATCTCAGTGCTACCACAATAAGGCTGTTTCCTGTTTAAAATGGGTTTGTATATGTTTACATTACACCTTGGTATGCCGTGGGGATATGTGCAACTACTATGCCAGGCTCTCTGAAAGGGCAGGAATGGCAGTATGGCAAAGGATCTGTAGCCTCAGGAGTGATATGTGGAGAAGGCTTTACCATGAGCAGTGAAGAACAGAGACCACATTGATCAGAGACGAATGTGGTATGCAAATCTTCACTACTTCCCTGTGTCTCAACTGAGTCTTCAGGCACTTATCAAACACAGGGAATGCTTTAGCTGAACATCGAGCAAGAGTGCGAGACACTCTAGTACAGGCTGCAAAGCACAGTACCAGTGTCCATGTCATGGAGACCACACAAGGTAAGGGTCAGAAGACTTCTCACCGCCTTCTGTAGAACTGCCAAGAAACACAGGGCTTTCATTGAAGTTCGAAAACCAGATGCTCTTACAGCCATTGAACTGCAACAGCTTCTACCAAACAGCTCTATCAAAACACCCCCGTCATCTTCTGTGTTGGCACTTCACTCCTGTCACCTCACTTCACTGTCACCACATGCCTATACCTTGCATTTCACTTCAGACTCAAATTCATTACAGTATTTATCTTGAGGGCTTATCCCTTCTCATCCTTCATGATTTCATATAGTGAATCAGAATCCTTAACTCTCACCTCATTTTTATGAAAGGTGAAATGCTTTTCATGCCATTTTCTTATGAAGGTATTTTCCCCATGTCTCTATATCTGCATGTGAAGGAGACATCACAGAAGTCTGCCTAGTCATTTTGTCATCCTCCTTCAAATAATTCTCTTATTCTCACTGTTGTGATGACTAAAAAATTATATGAGAATGGTTAAACAGCTGGTGTGCTGCGACCACCACTTCTTTCAGTGTTGCGGTGCATATTTTCAGTTGTGCTTCAGTTGTGGTAGCTATTCTAGCCCTCCCTGTTCTGAATAGACTGTTCCTTTTCCCCTACGTTATTAGTTTTTTCTTAGATGTCAATCCTCCCCTGGACATGCCCAGACCTGTCCCCTTGTCCCTTATCCCTCCTCCCGTGACATGTCAATCCTTTCCTATGCCTGCCCCTTTATCTAGAAGATTCTACGTCAGTTATGTATTCCTTAGAGTCCCATTCGTTTATCTGAATTGTTCTCCGCCCTTGTAATCCCTTATTGGTTTCTGTATTGCAGTCCACACCTTATGTTCCACTCTCAGTTATCCCTCATTGGTTAAAGATTGTATCCCCCTTTTGTACCCTCCCATGTTTATAAGTTGATGTATCCGCTAGTTTGTGCCTTTTCTGTCCCTGCCCCTCCGGGGAATAAACTACCTTGGAAAATCATACAGAAGGGTTCTCCTTCACTCCTTGCCTCTGCCCTCGGCGTGATTCTGTTGCCAGTTCCCCCCTCCTTCCGCGATGCAGTCTGCTCAACGCCGTAGAGCACTTGTGCCCTACAGCTGCACCCTAGGAAGCTTTAACAGCTTTCCCTAGAGGCGGCCCATGCTTGCGGTCGGTGCCATGAGCTGGCCAGGGCTGAAGACCTCCACCGCATTATAGTAATTGTAATCCTCCCACTGTAACCTTGAGATGTCTCTGTCTCTTTGTCGTGTTCATCTGTTGTCTCTTAACATATTCTTAGACTGCAAAATATCCAAGATAGGAACCAGCCTTTTTCACTCACCCATAAAAATCAGCATAGTGCCTTGCACCCCAGTATCCCCGAAAACATCACTGCTGAGTTCCCTGACTGTTAACTTAAGCACAACTCAATTATAATTTTTTCTGAGAAAATTAATTGGAAGAGAATTATAGACACATGAGTAACATATCTATTCTACTCTGCTTTCATGGAAGAAATCACTTATTTTAGATTATGGACTTTTATGTCACTGTGTGATATTCCAGAAATATAGGGACGCACATTGTATATCAGACTTCAGTGTATTGTTTAAAAGTTACTGGAAATTGGTGTACTGCACACCAATGTATCTCTCTAATACTTGGACAATAATTCTGCACCTCACAAGGATGTTTCAAGTATTAGTTAACAAAGCTAGCATTTATAAAGTACTTTGAACATTAAAAGAGATACCTAAATGTGCATTACTATTATTATTATTATTAATAATAATGATAATAAGCCATATTTATTCAAACTTGTCAGAATCACTAAATATGCAAAATCTCTGTTGGGTGCGTGTGTGTGTATTATTATTTTGTAATGTAGCAATTAAGTTCTGTGTATGCCAAGAAAGACTGTGTCATGTTTGATTGGCAAAAAAGTTTCCCCTGCACTATGTGCCTGCCCTCTGCTACTTACATATATCAGAAATGATTGGTAGGTGCCATTCAAATTTTACATATTTTTCCTTGTGGCCTCTAGAAATGTCATCACGACCAAAGGTTAGCAAAGTACTGTTTTCTCTGTTACAATTAGAGCTGTACTAATCCCAAGTTGTGACTCAACAGGTACAGAGGAGATCTGTTGTTTCAAGAACTGTTAGGAATGGACAGGCAAAGACTCGTCAATCCACAGCCCGTGCAGAGCAGTCCTCAGCAGCCTGGATCTACAAGGTAACTTCCTCCGCAGTAACTTCAAGTTTAACCATGGCATTGTATCATGGGTAGGTGATATAAAGTTAAACATCGAAAGAAACATTGCTACAGAAGACCAAAGCAAAACAATTTACAGCAAAGCATGCCTCATCTCCAAAGGGAATGGTCTCCTTTTTAGTCCTTCCTCACTTTGGCCTCCTGCATCCTCTGCTCCCATGGCCCTGCAGCTCGCCTTCCAGGAGGGTAATAGCAGGGCTGAAATGGATGTGTCCCCAAAGGGCAGTGACCCAAATAAGCTTCCCCTCTGACTTGTCCATTTGGAAGTTCAGTGTACTGGCACGGCAAAGCACAGCAACGTTCTGTGTGGAGGACATGCTTCTCCTCATTCGCTGCATTTAAGCTCTAAACCTAATACCCAGTTAGGTGTCCTTGGTACTTCTGAAAAACTGCATTGCATTAGATCACAGAATGCTGCTATGTAGCCAGGTAACAGTTGGCATAATCAAACCTAAGCTGTCTAGACTCAAGCTCAATGGTGAAAGAAGTTAATGGAAATAAAATATATTGATTAAAATGACACGTTTTACCCTACCGCCATATTACTGTGACAGGAGCACTGTAGTAATCTCCATTCTCAGGGAGGACACACACAGTCATGGAGGAGGTTACAACAAACATATTGGGTAGGAAGAAATGAGTTGATCAAACCAAATGTTGGAGTGAGGACAGATCAAATGATGCCACATGGAAAATTATGGTTTGGAATGAAGAAGTGGTCCATTTAACAGTACATAAAGTCTCTGTAATATGCATAAAATCAGCAGCTAGCAGATGTTTTCTAACACAGTGCATCTGTATGAGGCTGTGGCATATTCAGTTCCACTGTCGCGGCAATACACAGAGCAGATATAATGGCAGACCCTCCAGACAGATGAAGGCAGCCCTGCCCTTACTTAATAATAACAGTAAATAATAACTTGCATTAATTCGCAATCAGAAATTTTATCATGGATATCATACAGAGAATGAAAGGAAAACCTACCACCCATTGGTAACAGATAAGAAGAGGAAAAAAATTTCATTTCAGCCCTGTGTTTGATAAGATCTTGCTGAAAATACCACCTTTGGGTTACAACTCTCCATTCATACTTTGTGGCCAAAGGCAACATCTTTTATATCTCAGGAAAAATTCTTTAGTCAACTCAAGTCTGCAGAAATGCAAATGAAAATAATTTTTCTTCAGTTAAAAATAATATTGTGCATTTTATTTCACAGAAGTGTCTGAGTTTTGAGAAAGTAGCTGATCTGAGCAGGATGGTTTATTTAAAGAACTGATACATCAAGGACATTTTCTTTCCTGAAGCTACTTGTTAGCTGGGAGCTAGTGGAGGAAAATATAGTATGGTTGTGTCTCAGGCCTCTCTGGTACTCTAAATAGCCATTCATGCCTATCCACGGCAAAATATAGCCTACTCACAGTAGGCAGTGCAGATATTCACAATTTGTTCTTTGTTCTTCAGTGGTTTTACCACAAGAAATAATACTTAATGACTGAGAGCCTTAAAATATCAGAATGAACACTTAATTGGTCATGATTACCATAACTGATAAAAATATGGAAGTTTTCAATAGTAGAATTTATTTCAGGTCATCTGAATACTCAGGGCCACCATGATGGAGGCTATCTTAAGAGTCCACCAGCACTTGTGACAAATTAGTTTTTTTCAAATCAACACACAAAGACTGAAGCCAATTGAACAGTACTGCACTTGACCAAACACAGTTGAGAAGCACCCAGTCTTGAGCACAATGACATCATGTCTTGGACACAGTACAGCCATGTGTTTGCAGCTTCCAAGGATCATATTCATCAGGGAAAGAGAGTTTAAAAGCTTCAGTCATGCAAAGTACAGTTCTTATACTATAGACTAGAGATTGTGTATCTTCTTAAGCCACTGTGCTTAATGATTTTTAAGATTCTCAGCTGTTTACAGAGCCTTTTATGGGACAGTTCAGAGAGACTTAGAAATCTCTTCAGCCCACACTAACATGACTTCTCAAAGCTTCTCTCTGGAACAACTGTCCGCAACGAGAATGAGAGATGTCAGTGCAGGAAGCAGAAAGCTGAATATGGAACTATCTCCCTTTGGAATACACTGGAACAGCGACAGATTTTCCTGCCACGAGATTACTTTTTGTCCAAGAGACACAGGAGCAATGCAATACAATAAATAAATGCAATGCTAACTGTAAGATATAAAAGACAAAACATATGTAACTCTGCATGTAATTGTTAAAGTATATTATCTTGGAGTGTATTACCATGGAGGTAATAGGATATAGCTGCCTTAACAGATATCAGGGATTAAGTTTTACCAAACAGTTCCAGAATCACAAATTGAGAGAAGCTTTAAAATGGGACACATTCACCCCGAAAAGGTTGTCAGACCTAGCAGTGAAAAATGAGCATATGTAGAAAGCTCACTTAAATTGAGTTTCCTACTAACTTTTTCTGTTTTGGACAACAATCTCTCACTTCTCCAGCAGTTGCCATTGTGGCACTGGCTGCCAATTGCCAAGGGCTTTGTTAATAGAAAATGGAATTCGTTTTACTCAGGACTCTTTATTGTTATTGAGTGTAATTTACCGTAGTGTTATAGAGAAGGTCTCATTGTCACCTGATCATATCTTGTCACAACCAATGAGATTACTGTCAGGGAGAAAGCTGCTCATTCCAAGAAACATTTGGTAATAAATTGATTACTGGCTGAAGCTGATACTTTACAAAAAGAGCAATCAATTACATGTCTGCCATTGCTCAAACAGTCTTACATTAGAAAGGCACATAAAATAATCACTAAATAATTGCACGTGGTGGCTTGGGCTGGACTGTGTGAAATCCACTTAGACACACACAGGAGTATAAAGTGTTTTTCACACACTTTGAAAGTCACAGTGTAAAAAGCAATGATTGTAGATGACCATGCATAATAACTGTGTTGTGAAGAAGCATCTTGCTCAACCTCATTCTAAGCATGGCATACTCAATACTGTTTACACTCACAGAGTAATAGTTATTTTTAACTATCACTAATGAGCTGAAATATCCCAGCCCTCACTTCACACTTAGTATTCCTTTTCAGATCTACTATTCCACTGCCTCCATAAATTCAGGAGGCCCCTGGGAGATCTCTTCCTTGCCTTGCAACCATGCCTGTGGGACATGCTGCTGTTCTTCCCTTGACACTAATTCCACTGACATCAGGGGACATACACAGAGAAATGCATCAGGGTACAAGCTCCACATCAAGAGAAATAAAGACTCTATGGATGATCTCTTTTCTTACCCCTGCCTCCCTGTTTAAGACATGGAGAGCTTTCCTTCATCAGTGCCTTTACTCCTGAATGTCAAAACAGGCTGTGGGACTGTTTGCCACCCCCCAGAGCAGGAGACTACAAGAAAGGTTCCCCAGTGAACATGCCAGGCATGGATCCAACTGCTGAATTAGGACAGAAGAGGAAAGACTTGTCTCTACCTGCAGCTATGAGGATTCACTTGTTCACATTTTTCTTCCCTTCCGGAAAGAAACACTGCAGAAAAATTCCTCCTCCCTTCTTTTTGGTCTCTCATTTATTCAGAAACTAGGTTGAGAATTTGGGTCTGGCTGGTACAAGATCAGGCTTTCCAGTCCTTTGTTGCTCCACTAGCACCAATTATTACCCAGGAGCAACAAAAATCTCAGTCATCATCTGCTGCCACAAGAGGTGATTGCTGAATGATCCTCTTATAGATATTCACTACTGCTACCATGGCCACAAAAGAAGTTCTATCCTGTATTCTTGTTTCCAATTTATTACAGATAATTTTCTTCCTTTTTTGTTTTCCATGATGAAAAATTAAGGCTCTTTATTTTTCTACAAAGTGTCATTGGCCAACACTTGTGAGAAATGAAGACCATAAAGCCCCTCCTCCCCAGAAACGGCAAAATCCGTGCTGACTCTGGTTCATCACTGTCCAATGTTTAATTCCCCAATTTTAATACAACAGTGTAATTACTTTTTGTTTTAACTATTTGGGAAGCTAACAGCAATTCAGTTGAATTCAGAGGGCTCACCAGTGAAATGAGTAATGCAGAGTGCTTTGGAAGTGACACAAAGGAGAGGTGGGGGGGAGGGGGGAGCACCTGCAGATTGTAATGGTAAGGGCTGCAGGAGAGACAGGAAACAGAGAGGAAAGCTGAGAAGGTAGTTGCAGATTTAGGAGGAGAAGATGGCTTCGAACTATGATAGAGTTGCAATGACCACTCAAATACTAGGAAGGGTCCTAGTAAAGGATTTGAAGATAGAGAGTACATTCAATTTGTATACACAGCTGTTCCTAACATGCCTCTGGAAAGAGGCAAGAGCAGGGTCAAGAGGTTGATGCGGTTTTTCATAGAGTATAACCGTTTATATTAGGCCCAGTTTCCAGAAGTGATTTAACACTTCATTTAAGTGCTGGTTTTTAAACAGTAAATGAAAACACACCATTCTCCAGGAAAAAAAAAAAAAAAGATAAAAATCAACAAGCAGGGAACTCTAGTACAACCTCTGATTAGCAAGAAAAAGCATGAAGACAGGGACAATGAGTCCAGTTAAAAATTACCTGTAAACACAGTAATGACAGAGCTATACACATTTACAGTGAAGAAAAACGGAGAGATGAAGAATGAGGGCTAGCCCAAGAGGTATTCTTGGAGAAATCTAAGATAATCTTTAAATGAGTGATGTATTATTGTGGCTCTGAAAGCACAACTGCAACTGTAACAGTCAGTGTAGTAGTAGCAGTAGTATAGTTCCTTTCTTCCATTTTTTTTTTCTCCCAAATGTCTGTATTGTGCATTATCCTGAAACACTAGTAGAAACAGGCCAAGTGATTAGCCAAGAAAGAGGCCAAGTGATTAGCCTGGTATCATGTGCACCACTGATGGACCAAGACTTTGATCCTTGTACACAGGACTCCCGGTGACCTCTGTCTGTTTCGCTGTGCTGCCACAACCTGGCAAGACACTGTCCCACAGTCCATTCAAAATATACCACTAAAAGCTGTACATACAAAATTCTGTGAGTTTTAATTTCTTCTGTCTAGAAGAAGAGACACCCAGCAAGATTTTACTTCTGCCAGTCAAGGATTTTTTAAAAGCATTTGCCGTGGATCCAGGGAGTGCTGAAGCAGTATGTGGTATTTTTCTCAGAAGAGCTGAAAGTGCTGCACAACACTCAGTGGCTCCAGCACAGTGATAAAAAAACCATGTGGCACTTCTAGCTACTTGATGACAGATATTCTCTTGTGTTTGGCCATACACTTACAATACATTTATTCTTAGGATTATGTCATTGAGCATGAGCTGCTTTCAGGCATTAGATCATACACCTGGTCCTTCCTCAAATGATGTTTTAACCATTTGCTGAAAGCACCAGTTGAAAGGATGATTTGATTAAGTGACTAATTTGACTGAATGCCTGTAACACTTATAAACTATTTTTAAGCCATTTAAAGAGCTTTGTCTGATAGATTTGGGCAAAAGCTACATAAATTGTGGGTCAGCACAAAGCAGCAATTCACAGATGGGCCTCTCTAAAAAAAAATCACACTATTTTTGGAGGCATTTGCTCCTGTACCAAATCAGACTAGTACTATATCTTTTCTTTGCTCTCATGGATTAAATAGGCAACACCTTCAAAAGTAAATACATACATAAATTAGGTAACAATGGAAGGTTTTCAAAGGCATAAAGGCACAAAAACAGGAGTTAGGTGCCTAAGAGATGACTGAAGGGACCTCGTCAATGTCCCTAAGTATCTGAAGGAAGGGTCTCAAGAGGATGGATCCAGGCTCTTCTTGGTGGCGCAAAGCAAGAGAATAAGAGGCAACAGACAGAAGCTGATGCACAGGAAGTTCCACCTGAATGTCAGGAAGAATTTTCTCAATTCCTTGTAATCCCTTGGGTTTGCAGAGGAAGAACGTCTTTACTGTGTGGGTGAGCATGCACTGGAACAGGCTGCCCAGAGAGGTTGTGAAGTCTCCCTCACTGAAGATATCCAAGAATCATCTGGACACAATCCTGTGCCATGTGCTCTAGGATAACCTGGCTTAAGCAGGGAGGTTGGACCAGGTAACCCACTGTGGTCTCTTCTAACCTGACCCACTCTCTGATTCTGTGAAGTGCCCTTTATCATGAATTAAACACTTCCATTCTCTGCTTTTTAATTGCTATGCAAATTGTGGAATCATAGAATGGTTTGGGTTGGAAGAGGCAAAGACTTAAAGACTATTTAGTTCCCTAAACTAACCCCCTGCCATGGACAGAGACACCTTTCACTAGACTAGGTTGCTCAGTTCCATATACCTGGAACACTTCCAAGAATGAGGCATCCATATGTCTGGCCAACCTGTTCCAATGCCTTAGCACCTTCAAGATAAAGACTTTTTTCCTTAATATCTTATCTAACCCTATCGTCTTTCAGTTTGAATCCATTTCCTATTGTCCTATCACTACACGCCCTTGTAAAAAGTCCCTCTCCAGCTCATTTGTAGCCTCCCTTTAAGTACTGGAAGGTTGCTCTAAGGTGTCCTCATAGCCTTCTCTTCTCCAGGCTGAACAACTCCAATTCTCTCACCCTTGACTTCACAGGAGAAGTGCTCCAGCACCCTCATCATATTTGTGGCCCTCCTTGGGACTCGCTCCAACAGGTCAATGTCATTGCTGTGCTGAGGACCCTAGAGCTGGATGCAGCACTCTGAGTGAGGTCTTACCAGATCAGAGGAGAGGGGCAGAATCAATTTCCTTGATCTGCTGGCCACGTTGCTTTGGATACAGTGGGCTTTTGGGGCTGCGAGGGCATATATGCATAACATACTTATAAAAACCTACACAGGCATCTGGATTTAAAAAGTTTTAAATGGATCTAAGTAACAGCAGTCTCCACGTACTAACTCATTACTGCTTTCCTTCCTCCAAAATAAATTTCACCCTATTTTTGATTTGCGGTAGGCATATGCTGCTCTGCAAGGGGATACAAAATGCTACTAGTTCAGCATCTGCCCCGATTTACATGGATGTTACTATCCAATAGCCATTTTCTGTTGACTCTCTTTGGTTTACATAACTGCAGGAGATACAGCATAACAAAGAATCTGGCACCTGGTTTAAAAACAGACACTCCATTTCTGGCAGCGGGTAGGATAGCAAGAAAGCCTTTAATTCGAGCCTTTGAGTGTATCCATGCAACATAAAGTACAAGCGTGAGAGGAACATGCTGATAGTTCTGCATTATCGCTAACGATGCTGAGACGCAACAAGAAGGGAAATCTAAGTGTGCCTGCTCATTTTCTCAGAGAACCTCCACTTTAGAGCCAAATGAGGGTGCAGTTCTGGGCAGCTTGGTCCAGTGTGCCCTTTCTGGATGGCCAGCTTCCACAGCAAGTGAGAAACTCTACTGCTTATATTGTGTACTATTTATACCATGGTTGTGCACACAAGAATTCAGAAAGGCTGTACATGCTTGTATGTGTAACAATACTAAATGACAGAAATGCAGAAATTAATTGGATCACAGAAATATCAGAGAGTAAAATTTTATAAGTGTCTATATTAAAGGGCTAGATATGGAACAGGTTACAAGTGGATTTAGACAGTACAGATTGCCAAGAGACTGCAGAAAATTCCTATAAATTTATTAATATCATCTGCAGAAATAAATGTCCTTGCCCAAACTGTGCAGAACAAAGTAAACAGATTTATTTAGCTGAAAGTGGTATTTATTTTTTTCAAGGAGTCCTATGTATTCAAAAGGTAGGGATGTATTTTAGCTGTGGGCCAACTGCAGCTCTATGATTTTGTTTGGTTGAATGCAAGCTATGGGGAGTCTTTATTTTTCTATTATTTATCATTTTCAGAAACAATCTAGATTGAAAACAGTAGATTTTGTTGTTTTGTTCTTTGTTTTTGTTTGTAAAATCCAGCACTAAGCAGACAGCTTAAAGACCAGTGTTAGCTTCTGAAATGACTGTTCTTCCCAAGCAAGCGACAGGAGAGAAAAAATTGGGTCTTGACGCTACAGTAAGTAGATTTCTGAAAGGTTTTTCCTTCCAGCTCAAATATTTTATGGAACTCGACAAACATTAGGCTCCACTTGTAAGAAGAACAGAAAAGGAGGATAATGGATAGAACAGTAAGAAAGATCACTTTGAAACAGTGTCAGAGACTCAAAACAAGGAGAAGCATCCCAGGTTAACCTATCCACTGTTTTCAAGATTTCACAAGCCCACAGGTTAGGCAGTTTCCCTGTACCGACAGTAAGTAGTGGTGTTATTTTACCAGCTTAATTGATCACTCAAACCAGCAATCAGTACAAACAGCCCTCAAAAATATGGAGGATGCAGAGAAACAGCAAAGGACAGAGATTGTCTGAATATAAAAATGACTGCTTATTGTGTACCTGGCACCCTAGATCCTTGTTTTATCAGCTGCCTCACAGAGTAAGTGGGCTTGGATTCTTGATGCAGTTGTACAAATCAGATTTTGTTTTGGTATTGTTTCCAGCTGAAAGCCTTTTCTTTATTCTAATGGTAGGAGACTTTCTTCCTATTAAATGCTTCAATGGTGGATTTAAATATTTAGAGGATCCACATTACAGGAGAACTGTCTGAGAGCATCACAAAGAAACCATTAGTTAAATCCATTAAGGATCTCCTTAAGTGGAATTCCCTGCTGTTATCTACATGATAGCCACATAAAAATGACACTGGAGAAAGAAAATGTTGGGGAAAATATTCCTCCTCACGTACTGTATCTGTAAAAAGTCCAGTTTTACTGAAGGATCCCTTTTTAATTGTCTCAAAAATTTTATCTGGGAATTGATATACTTTGAGCTGAATTAGAGTAGGGGAAACAACATGTCTCGATTTCAGCTGAGCTTTTGCCCCCTCTCAAGTAAACCTTTTATTAGACAAGAAGGTACAGGATCTCTTTTTGTTTTGGACATGGCATAAACCATCAAAGTTGTATTCACACTGCAAGACACACAAAGTATACACAGTCTTTATGCTGTCTGTTTTTAAGTACGCCTAAGTGGTAGCAGTACAGCTAAGATGTTCTTTCGTCCAACTCCTAGAGTAAGGCACTTCAGCCATCTGAATTTTAAAACTTACACCATCCTTCTGGTTGCTCTTGCTTTTACAAAGGAGAAGAAGCTTGAACTCCACAAAGTCATTCTTCCATTCTCTACAACCACAGTTTGATACATGTTCAAGAAGGCAGTTATATTAATCAGAATCTTTCCATTCTTTATCATTTATGTTACATTTATCTAATATTTTTGAATGCTCAGGAATTTTTCATGTGATGTAAGCTTATGGATAAAATGCAGGTACAAAGACAGTACAAACACAATGCATAAATATCCATGTTGGTTGTAATATTGATGTCCCTAATCTTTCTGTAAATCAGTATATAGTCTCTCCAAGCATTGATTTTCTCTCTGGCCACCACTTTGAGCACATTTTGTAAAACCCAAGAGAGAAAGACCTGTTCTGTGCTCAGAGTAGCAGAAACCCATTCTATAAACGTAGAAAATTTCTTTTTAGACATTAAATAAAACATCTATTTTCTGTTGGAGAATGAGATACCCAGAAGTCTTGGTTTATCTATACATGTAGATGTATATACACAGGACCATGCAAGACCACTAAGCCCACTCTGTCTTCTCAATTAAACTTTACCTGAGAGGTCCAATGTAGAAGAGAAAAAACACCTGAGCAAATCTGTTATTTCAGGGGTCAGCACCCTACTGGAGGGAATGAACAGCACGTGGGCAGTAGGTGAATGGAACAAAGCAGAAACAGGACTGTGAGTCCTGGTTGTTCGAGAGAAGTGTCCATTACAGGCAATGGCTCCAGGCTTCAGAAGTCTGGACACTGGAGGGACTGTTGCATCCTATGAGAGAAGATACTATACATCAGGTGTCCAGGAGCCTTGCACCACTTGGATTGTGCATGACACTCCTGTCCACGCCCAGAGAAACTACACTAGGACACAGTTCAGGTATGGTGTCAGGTAATACTGCAAACCCAAGGAATTACAATAACAGATGTCAGATCCTTTCCCCAGTCAAATATTATCCTAATAATGGGACTGAAAAACAAACAACGGCTGTCTGGATTGTCTAACATTCCAGCCATTGAAGGGTACACTTCAGTAACATTTCTAACCTTGTCAATATGGTTGACAACTGGTACAACTTATGGAAACTTACTTTAATTTTAAAAAAATCAACATAATTAAGTTCTCAGAAGAATGCAGAACACTGGCTTGCTATGATAACATTGCCTGCCAAGGCTGTGGCAACTACAACTTTGTATGACATTGGCAGCACACAATACTGTCTGGTGCAGCAATGGGATCACAGCTTCTTCCTTGCCTGCTCCCAAAACCTCCATCACAAAACAGACAATGCCCACCAAATGGGGAATGGAGCAAAGATACACCACAGCCCTGAGAAATTTTATTACAGATTAGTAAGGATCTTGCTGTATATCTATAGAATGAGAATTAAGGGTGTGATAAAACCAGTACTCCTGTTTAATCCCTTTATTGATTTTCCATTGGTGTTTGTAACCCTTTAACAATTTAACTTCTGTGCTCTTTGTACCCCAAATAAAAGTTTTTAAGTATTTTCCAGGGCTTTTTCCATTTATGGTCCTTCAAGGTAACCTGATTTATAGTAACTCCAATGACCTCAAGCATTTTCTCTACAGACAATGGGTATGCCAAGTTCCAACACGGGCAACTTAAACGGCGATATCTTTTAGAAAAACACTTCTGAGCAGAACAAGAAAGCAATGCACAGCCATAGGAGAAAATGTTGCCCCAAAAAAACAACCCTGGCAGGCAGTCACCAGCTCAGCAGGCGGCATAGGGCACCGCAGCTCCAGTGGCACCACTGCGAACATGACCTGGCACAACACACGCAGGACACAAGAAGAAGGCAGGCACCTAAACTCTGGTGCCGTCCGGCGGCAGCGCGGCAGGTCCGTGCGCGGAGGGAACGCTTGCCGCCCTGCCCACAGCCCGCGGTGCGCGACATGGCGGCCGCTCCCGGCAGGCACCGGGCGCGCGGCGGGCGGCCGGCCGCGAGGTGGCGCCGGGCGGAGCAGGGCTCGGGCCTGGCCCGCCCGCGGCGCCGAGGCGGCCGCTCCCGGGCTCCCGGGCTCCCGGTATTCGCAAACTGCGCCCGGGATCATCCTGAGCAGCACCAGGGCTCGGGCACTTAGCTGCACCAAGCCGGATCGAATCGATTTAAAGATACACGCTTTATTTACGCACTCAATTTGGGGTCCCATATAAATACTTCTTCACATACTAAGTGTTGTGACAAATTTGGATCTGTGTTGCTCACACTTCCAAAATCTTTGTGCTAAAATAACATTTCCTGTGGAGCAAATTTGCAAGACATGAGTGTAAGTGATATATGAATTCACTGTTTCGCCATTGTGNTTAAACTTTACCTGAGAGGTCCAATGTAGAAGAGAAAAAACACCTGAGCAAATCTGTTATTTCAGGGGTCAGCACCCTACTGGAGGGAATGAACAGCACGTGGGCAGTAGGTGAATGGAACAAAGCAGAAACAGGACTGTGAGTCCTGGTTGTTCGAGAGAAGTGTCCATTACAGGCAATGGCTCCAGGCTTCAGAAGTCTGGACACTGGAGGGACTGTTGCATCCTATGAGAGAAGATACTATACATCAGGTGTCCAGGAGCCTTGCACCACTTGGATTGTGCATGACACTCCTGTCCACGCCCAGAGAAACTACACTAGGACACAGTTCAGGTATGGTGTCAGGTAATACTGCAAACCCAAGGAATTACAATAACAGATGTCAGATCCTTTCCCCAGTCAAATATTATCCTAATAATGGGACTGAAAAACAAACAACGGCTGTCTGGATTGTCTAACATTCCAGCCATTGAAGGGTACACTTCAGTAACATTTCTAACCTTGTCAATATGGTTGACAACTGGTACAACTTATGGAAACTTACTTTAATTTTAAAAAAATCAACATAATTAAGTTCTCAGAAGAATGCAGAACACTGGCTTGCTATGATAACATTGCCTGCCAAGGCTGTGGCAACTACAACTTTGTATGACATTGGCAGCACACAATACTGTCTGGTGCAGCAATGGGATCACAGCTTCTTCCTTGCCTGCTCCCAAAACCTCCATCACAAAACAGACAATGCCCACCAAATGGGGAATGGAGCAAAGATACACCACAGCCCTGAGAAATTTTATTACAGATTAGTAAGGATCTTGCTGTATATCTATAGAATGAGAATTAAGGGTGTGATAAAACCAGTACTCCTGTTTAATCCCTTTATTGATTTTCCATTGGTGTTTGTAACCCTTTAACAATTTAACTTCTGTGCTCTTTGTACCCCAAATAAAAGTTTTTAAGTATTTTCCAGGGCTTTTTCCATTTATGGTCCTTCAAGGTAACCTGATTTATAGTAACTCCAATGACCTCAAGCATTTTCTCTACAGACAATGGGTATGCCAAGTTCCAACACGGGCAACTTAAACGGCGATATCTTTTAGAAAAACACTTCTGAGCAGAACAAGAAAGCAATGCACAGCCATAGGAGAAAATGTTGCCCCAAAAAAACAACCCTGGCAGGCAGTCACCAGCTCAGCAGGCGGCATAGGGCACCGCAGCTCCAGTGGCACCACTGCGAACATGACCTGGCACAACACACGCAGGACACAAGAAGAAGGCAGGCACCTAAACTCTGGTGCCGTCCGGCGGCAGCGCGGCAGGTCCGTGCGCGGAGGGAACGCTTGCCGCCCTGCCCACAGCCCGCGGTGCGCGACATGGCGGCCGCTCCCGGCAGGCACCGGGCGCGCGGCGGGCGGCCGGCCGCGAGGTGGCGCCGGGCGGAGCAGGGCTCGGGCCTGGCCCGCCCGCGGCGCCGAGGCGGCCGCTCCCGGGCTCCCGGGCTCCCGGTATTCGCAAACTGCGCCCGGGATCATCCTGAGCAGCACCAGGGCTCGGGCACTTAGCTGCACCAAGCCGGATCGAATCGATTTAAAGATACACGCTTTATTTACGCACTCAATTTGGGGTCCCATATAAATACTTCTTCACATACTAAGTGTTGTGACAAATTTGGATCTGTGTTGCTCACACTTCCAAAATCTTTGTGCTAAAATAACATTTCCTGTGGAGCAAATTTGCAAGACATGAGTGTAAGTGATATATGAATTCACTGTTTCGCCATTGTGGCTTTTTGTTTGTTTGCTTGCTTTATAAATCTCCTTCTCCGTGCCAAGAAAAGCAAACACAGCTCTCGCCAAGCAGTGCTTCCATCTCCAAAAGGGACCCTTGTGACCGTCCCCAAACCAGTCATCGCCCCAGTGCTCGTACTCCAAGCCAGAGGCCGCTTGCCCAAGGAGTCGCCCAGCACAGCCCTGCCAAGCGTCTCCCACAACCGTGCCAAAGTTTTGGTCCTGTCTGAGTCCCACTGGGCTTCCCGCTGGGTGTTTGATCCTCCCTGGCTCAGGGCAGCAGTCGGTGCACGCCTCTCACCCTGCTCCTGTCTCCACCGGCCGCAGCAAACCAGGCCGAGCAGCATCTCCTATGCCTGGGCTGGCAGCAGAAGGGCCGTGGCCAGCAGTGCTGGGCACACCGAGCTGCAGGGCCCCTCGCCCCGTCACCGCTGGCTCTGCACCAGCCCCTCCACAGGAGCGAATTGGGATCTGTGCTGCTCCCACCTCCACTGGCAGCTGAACCCTTCTCCCTTGCCCGTTTGAGCCCAAATTCCTTGGAAAGGGCAAGCAAGAACGCGCAGTAACTGAAGAAAGCCGTTCACTAATCTACAGGCTCCAGCTGTGGATTAGTGTTCCCAGCTGTGTTCATCTCCTTGGGCTGCTTCCACACCTCATGGAGAGGAATGGGCCACTTCTCCTGTGTGCCAGCGCTGTCCTTTCTGAGGCACAAAGCACAACCTTGGAGCAGAAATTGCAATCTTTTCCCTAGTCCTTTGCTTCTCCCTGCCTCTAGCTGCGCCTGCCTTGAGATGTGCCTACACCCCTCCCATAGCCGTCACCTTCCTGCCTCACTGCCAGTCCTTCAAGTTTTCCCCGAGAGGAGGAGTGAAACAAAGCACCACACAGCCCTGCATGGGATGTCTGCACACACGTGAGACTGGCAGCTGCTGCAATGGGGGACAGACAGCAGGGGTTATGGTGGGACAAGGGAAGGAACAGTGAGAGCTTCATTGATGGAAATAAGGAGAAAATCCCTGTGGTGGGTGAGCACTGTGAACAGCACCATGAGGCACAAATGGCACAACAGCTTAAGACAGAGAGAGAAAAAGCAGTCAGAACATGCAGGGAAATTTGCTTCCTCAAAACCCTCCTCCCCTAGTTCACCTTACTTACCTTACACATTCCCACAAGCACCTTCAAATTGTTTTGGAATGCCCTGAGATTCAGGCTTGGAGTCCTGTTCCTCAGTGAGGAGAAGAGCTCAGGTGTGAGTGGTGCAGATGCAGTGAAAGCTCTAACACACAACCAGTGAGTTGTATAAACCTCTTTTGAGCAGGAAAGTCATCGCTATATATGAAGCTGCAGAACTAGTCACAGAGAAAAAACTGCACCAGAATACTGAAAGGCTTCAAGAAGTTTATATAGGATAAAATGGGGAAAAAAAAAATTAAGGGCATGGGATGTTGCACAACTTTATGAAGGTGGAGTAAAGGTTGATTAGTGGTCATGCCCTTCCAAATTATAGCGAGCCTAGATTTGAACAGTGAAAAAGAACTGCACTCTTGAGCACCAGCTCAGTGTAGACCGAACATGCCAGGCTGGTCCTTAAGCCATGCACACCTACCTTCTAGGAACTCCTTGGAAATGGAGGCTGTGAGCATAGCTAAATAAAGAGTAAAATAGAGTAACACCCACACCTTTCATGGGCAAGGCTTGAGAATTGTTCACAGTCTGGTGCATTTGGCCTACACTTACAGACCTAAGCAGTGATATTCCCTCCTCATCCCCTGCTCCTGAATGAAGTGCTAACTGTTCACCCTTTCCCCTAGAGTCTTTTCTGAGAGCTAGTTTACACCACAAAGAGTTTTCCAGTATAGTTGTAACTACAAAAACCACGGGGTCAGTGCTATTTATTCCAGTATCACTTTTGCCAGTATTGTTAAACCTTTGCTTCAAATGACAGAAACTATTTTTGAGAGAGAACTTTTTTGTTAGTCATTGTTTATTCTGATTTTGTACAGCCTGATCTTTTCACACTCCTCCCTGATATAACTATTTGGCCAACAGATTTAGCCTGGACTTCTCCAGGACTCTCCCTGCACTCTCCCTTTATTAAATGCTTTCATGTGTGGCACAAAGCTGATAGTTACCAGGGCCAGTTGTTTGCCCTTTCTTTGGCAGCACCAACAAAATTGATCAGTTTAGGAATCACTGAGGGGAGTATTTTGCTGTGAATACTAAAATCCTAAGCAGTTTAGCATGGATATTGTCTGCTAGTAGAATAAAACCATCTCCCAGCACTGGCATAAAATATTATTGGTAAAAATACCATTTTACTGGTACCACTGTGTACCTCTACCAGAGGCTTCTGTTGACACAGCTATGCCTGTCAGGGTTGGCATCTCTTTAGAGCTATGCTGGTAGACATCAGTCCTGTAAATGTCATCTTGGTCATTCAGAACACATGTTCACCTCTTTTTGACTGTTTGACAGTGACAACTCCATCACACAACTGCATTCAGAACAGTTACTCTTAAGACAGTAAATGCAAATGAAGATGCAAATGCATGTTGTAATTCAAATCAGGGAAACAACATCATATTCTGCTGTTCTTTCCTTACAGCTACTTTATGCAGATTCATAAAATTTAAGGTCAGAAGATACCTTTAGGTAACATAACCTGCGGTATAACACAGGTCAAGCAATTTTATGTAATTAAGCCTCATGATTCATAAATGAGCAAATATCTTCTAGAAACCATTTTTGAGTCAAAGACACTAAGTGAAGAAGTCACCATTTTCCTTTCTAGCTTATAGCTTTTGCCTCACGTTTTTGAATCCAGAGCCCCAAGAAGATGTTTTGACCTCTGTGATGCCATCATCTGTGCAGGTGCCTCTCCTTGGAGTTTCTCCTCTCTGTGATCCATTCTTTGACTCCTTTTATTTACATTTTTTTAGGTAACATTCTAATCCCTTTTCCAGCAGCAGACCTGCCATCAGTCTCCCAGAGCAGCATGAACCACCAGGTTGACACACTAAGACATATCCTCCCCTCTGCTTCTGGTGTCCTCTGCCGGGAGAGGGAGAACACCCTTGTGACAGTGTGTGCTCAGTGGCTGCTGTCAGCTCTGTGAGTGGGGCTGAATTCAGGTGGGTGGTACATATTTTTATTTTATATTTTCTGTCTGCCACGCCAAGTTTTACATTGTACTGATCTCCAAGCTCTGTGGAGGTAAAAAGCATGCGTGGGTACTAACAACTCTGCTTTTGTAAGGTCTGGGGATATTTCACATATATAAATCTTAGTAAATTTATTCCAAAATCCATAAAGTAAGGGTTTTGACTGATACATATTTGCAGGTACAAAGGTATACTTCATATTAAATTCATGTTATTAAAGCCCTTACAAGAGAATCAGCCAAGCAGAAGATGACAAGCTTAGAAAGAGATAACATTGTGATTACAGAAAGACAAGAAAAACAAACAAAATTCCTTACTTTCATTCTTTCTAGCCCATAAAGTGTTTATGAGTAGCTGGGTTTAAGTATTCCTGCCAGCACAAAAGTGATCAATAAAGGAACACCTTGTATAGAAATAATGCATTTTCTGCAGTTATACCTAAACAGAACAGATTCTAACAAATTCCTAAGGATCCACTTTCATTATTGAAGAAGATTCTGAATTTTTAGCTCTGCAAATAACTGGCTGGATAGTCTGTAACTCAATTTTTATTAACATCCAGTTATATGTCACGTACCTGAAAGTCCAAGTGTCCCTATGTATAGTGTTTCTGAGTACTTGACATCGGACAGCTGGAAATTTTCTCAATATGATGTATAACAAGTGACTTTATTGGAGTAATTTAGGACAGACCCTGTAGAACATGTAAAAGAGTTCTTGGCTGGGAGCTGTTTCTCTGAATCTATCTGAGAAATGACTTGCAATCTTACTCATCTTCACAGGTGCTTGATGCCATTGATTTACAATTTTATATTGCAATTCTAACAGGTTAGCTGAAATAGAGCATACACGTATGAAGGACATTATTGAGTCCAATATCTCCAGCTCAGGAGAATGAGATAGTTCCCTTTCCCATTTAATCATAAATGTTTCTTTAGTGGGCAATAAAGAAAAAGCAATGGCTTTATACAATCACCCCACAATGTTCTGAGATTCATTGCTAAGGAATAAGATTTGCTCAGATAAAAAGGATTCTCTAATACAAGTAGATTTAACATTAGAGTGAATAAAGGAACTCCTGAACTGGAAGTAAAGAAGCAAAAAGGAAAGTCTAGCGTGTTCCACCTTTTTTGTATTTCTAAGGGAAATGTGAATTTGTTTTTACTGACAGGTTCAGATAAATATTCCAAATAAATGAAATAATTTGTTTCTGCAATCTTTAGAGAAAATAGGACCAAAATACACAATATAGTTAGAAAAAGAGGCAGATTACTTTTAAAGCTGATATAGACTCCATCCCACTCAGGTCTGGTCATAAAACCTGCAGTTTCCACACCTTCTGGCTCATGATCCCTCTGTTTTCAAAACCTACCTAGAAAGTCAGTTCCCCTTAGCTGAGTAATGAGCTGGATTTATACAACTGTAACAGAACTCACCATACTCAAAAAGCTTGCATAGTGATTTTTATGATTCCCTTTCCTGCCCAATTAAAGTTAGCAACAAGTCTTTTGAACGGGATGGAGCACTGAATGGGGTGAAGTTCACAATAGTGAACTTTGAAACAGACATAAAATAGAGATCACCTAATTCATTCATAGTGAACCAACCTAATTAATCAGCAGTGCTCTTCAAATGCATTACTCAACTGAGCTGTGCAAATAAGATCCCTGTATAAAAATTACATGTATTAAAATTAAATCAGCAAAGTGTTTAGTACTGGCCTCACTTTGCTCTTGCTGAACTTTGATTCTTCTGTCACAAGGCACTTTGAAAATTCCTCCTCAGTAGTACTAGCCCTTCAGTGAAGAGCAAATAAGACAAGGTGACTGATGATTTTACATTATGTGGCCTTTCCCAGAATGAGTGCAGTCCCTGATTTCTAGCTGGTGAGAATCACCATGGATAGTGGTTCCCAAATTATGGTCCTTTCTTCTTGGACATATGTATAATAAGTTTACACCCAGCACAGAACAGTGTGGAAATTTAAATTTAAATGTGGTCAAATGAAAACCGCGTTTGTCCAATCCTCTGGGTGAGAAGAAACCAGTTGTAACACAGCAAAAAGATATACACACATTTAATTTTGTTACAAAGTCTGCTGAATAGATTAGAAAAATCATACTAGTGTTTGTATATTACCTTTTTAAGAAGGAGAGAGAACCCAGAATTTTTCTCTTCACTTACAATTTTCCTAAAATCCACCAAGTGAGATAAAATATTAGGGATGGTCTGTTTGGAATGAAAAACAAACCAAAAAAAAATAGCATAAAAAACAAGCCTATTGTCAGTCCCTTAGTCTTTCCTGCCTCTGACTATAGCATCTGGATTTGTTACTGCAGATGACTCACATTGTTAAGTCTTTGTTAAATAACTAGATGATATTTTGGATTAATAAAATGGTCTTTCTAATTTTAATAACATTACTTTTTAAGCAAGAAGAAACAGATGTTTTAAACAAGCTAGTCCTCATTACTAGAACATTACATGTTCTCTAGTCTGTCACTAAGTTTCATGGCTTAACAGGAGTAAGGACTACATGGATTAGTAAGCATTTCTAGGATCACACCCTAGACTAGTAGCATTTTGAGATCTTTTAAAACTGCATATTTTGAAGTAGTTTACATCCTGGATATTAAAAAAAACCCTCCTCTTAGGTTAGTTGAGCTCTTAACTTATTTGAAGCAGGCAGCCAGCTGTGGGGGATGCTCTTCTAAACAAATGCTTCACCCTCATAATGAGGATTTGATTGTGGCTTTGGCAGTCAGACATGTGGCAGAGAGGATGTGAAAGTGAGGTATCCGAGCGGCAGTTGCTGGTGACGTCCTGTTTGCCGAGGGCAGGGAGCAAGCTCAGCGTGTCCACGGGCACTGCACGTGTAACCAACAGCTACTGCATCCCTCAGGAGAGCAGCTTTCTCCTCTGCTGGCTCCCTGGGAAAAAAGCCACAGCTGCCCCTTCTCCAGCTGATGTGTGGAGCAACTTCATCCAAACTAACCTCTCAGAGTGAATCTAGAGATTGCAGGCATTTCAGCTGCATCCTGTGCAAGGAGCATTCCCTTGCAAGAATTGCAAGCTCACTTTCACAAGCTTACAGACTCTGTTGAATCACTGTGTAAGCAAGGATGATGGGCCAGCAGCTGTAATACAAACTTGGGACTCTGGAGATGTACATATAGTTCAGTATATGCTTCATAAGTGTACATCCCATTGATGCAGAAATAAAAATAATATAATAAGAAATTAATAAAGAAATGAAGATGGCAAACCCCACACCCTGAAGTTTTTACTACTCAAGGCCTGACATGTAAAGAATGGATAAATGGTCTTTACTGACATGTAAGTGTCTCTATATCACCATGACTAACATTTAGGGCCTAAATGGATGGAGTTCCTCAGTACATCAGAAGTACATTGTATTTATCGAAGAGGTTACTACCACCTGCCAGCTGTTTATTGTCCCTCAGCTGGAGTCCACTGTCTCCTCAGATCTGTTGGCTCACTTTATCCTAATCTTATTTAGGCAAATGGGTCTCAGTTAATGCAGGTAGTTTAAACAGTAAGCCTAGTAACTTGTGTTGTTTAATCTAGACAGGCCTGGGGAATATACATAGGAGCAACTGTACCAGCAGATGTGAGGATCATTAATATCTGACAGGGTGATGCTGGCAAAAAATGGGGACAGTATCTTCTTTTCACTGCCTTAGCTGGGTTTTGGAAAAGAGCACCTGTTTATAATCTTATGACGTAATTTTCTTTCAGCAGAAGTGTTGGCTAAACAGACCCTATTATCTCCCTCTGCCACCAAACCTCCTCTTTGGTCAAACAGAAAGAAGTGGGTAACGGCCTCGTGCACTCTGCCCCTTCTCTACCCCCTTCCTGTTATGCCAGCACTACTGTTTGGGCCGTTGGGTGAGTCAGTGCAAGGATCTGGATAAAAATAAGTTTTCTTGGGTTTTCTTCTCCCCTCTTGGGTTGCTGGCATATCATGCATCTGTGTACACCCTTGCATCAGCACCCCTAAGGTCCATACCAGGTGACTGTGGCAGTCACCTGCAGCTCCTGGAGCTGGCTCTGCAGCTGAAAGAAGTGTTCATGCAGTCATGGCATTCCTCCCTTGTGTCTCTTTTCCTTAATGGTGAAGTGGGAGCAACTGGACTTCTCAGTGTACAGTAATGCTTTAAGGGCAAATGTGTCAAAGCAACAGCTTTCAAACCAGGAAGTTGCCCTCTTGAGAAAGCACAAGTTGGGATGAAAAAGGCTCAGGACAATTTCATAGGACCCCTTCCACCTCTCATCTCCCTTACCCTCTTTGAGGCTTTGCAGCTCTTCCTTTTCATCCCCAAGAGCATTCCCTTTGTGTCCCTTGTGCAAAGAAGCTGAAGAAAATTGGCACTGAAAATTCCCACTTTGTTGGGACTTGGGGGGCAGGATTACATGTGAGTGATATTTACGAGTGATACAGCATGACTATACTTCAGGAGGCTAAGGCAGCTGCAAGTTGGGCTGCAGGAATTCGGGATTATCCAGCGGGCAAATGTGTATGCACTTGTGAAAGAGTGGGGAATGAAGATAATGTGAGGGAAAGAGGGAATTACAGACTATTACAGCAAAGGAAAAAGGTGAGTCTCCGGCTAAAAGACTCAGAGATGCTGTATTTGAGATTGTAAATGGTAAAATACTACAAAAATGGGTCAGAAATAGAGTGCATCAGGCAAAATCATAATTTGGTACACTTACAAAAATTCAGAATTACATATAATTCTGACACTATAGTCATAGAAAAAAAAATCAGTTTGCAAAGGAAGGATACTGTGCCATCTTGTATTGAAATCCATGCATTTCTGTCTGTACATAAAAATGTCCTACAGAAAAATATTTTACTTGGTTAAGCCATGGAGGCCATAGTAATCTGTTTCTAGAAACAACGATTGATAAATACTATGATATATAAAATATAAGACTATAGAGTGAAAAAAGTTTAGGAGAGAAAACATAAGGCTTTTTATTTTTCTTGGAACATCCAGCATGTTTACAGCTAAGGTACCAATCTCATTTATTTTATGAGAGTGCAAGCTGTGAGCAGCAAATATTTCTTTTGGTTTCCCATGTATCTCTTGCACATCAGAAAATAAAAGATTTGTAAAAGGAAGGAGAATGGGAAAGAAACTTGGCAGAGAAGTCTATGATTACTGCTATACTGACTCTTGTTTAACTTTTCTAATTTATAAAAAATGTGACCATAAATTACTAATTCAAAGAAAGGCCAGCCTTTTCCGACATTTCTCTAAAATGCAGTGATGTTCTCTAACAATGGCATAGGATCCAGAAATATTAGAGTAATTCAGTTTAAAGGCTTAGATTTCACTCGTAGGTGAATCCCGAAATCAACAGTCCTTCCTCTTACTACCAAATTCAAGATTTTGTTTTGACTTAGAAAATTGGTTGGGCCCCTATCTCACCAAAGTACAGACACAAGAGCTGTTTTTTCACAGAGGCCTCAGTCCAGAAGCACTTAATCAGGACTTAAGTTTAAGGAAGCAAGTGATCTTACTGTCTTCAATGGATGATTTGCATTTGTAAAATTGAGGCATTTAAACAGTCTATTCAAGTGGTCTAACTCTAGTATGTTGCATTTTCATAATAAAATCATGTATGACATTCTCGAGATGGAAATGGTGATGTTCTAAACTCCTTTTGTTTACACATTGCCAGAAGAAATTGATTAAATTGCCCAGGATTAGTGGCTGCTAAAGATTGGATTTTAATTAAATGGTACAATGTGTCACTACATGTTTTAGGCCATGATCTGTTGGCATAAACCACATTTTTTAAAAGTTCACTTTGTCCAGCTACAATAAAGTTTTTACACTTACGTACAGGCTTTACACCTAACAGATTCTGGCTTATCAGCTGGACATCTATGGCACTAGTTTACTTTTTACATTTGTGACTGAAATGTAAATATTACATAATAAAGAAAACACTGCTGTGTTATATTTATATGTTGACCACATAAGGGATCTTTTAAAGCAAAATTCCATTACTATAGTTCCAAATACCAGGCTAAAGCAGCCCTGAGCTGGCTGCCTACTTTTCTGCAATCTGATTTATGCCTTATTGAAATAAATTAAAAGATTTGCACTGACTTCAGAATGATTTTGATTGGATGTTTAACTAGTAATAGAAGTGATAATTTAATAAAAGCCCACATACTTCTCTCTTTTTTCCTCATTAAATCTAATGCAAGTCTAAAAGAAGGAAATTGAGAATTACAGTGAATTTGACAACAGTTTCATTAAATTGCGCAGTGGTTTTCACCATAAAGCACAACAAGATCCTAATGAAAAGCTTTTTCTTTTGTACACAGAGATTTTTCAGACTCCTCTGTGCACCCGTGTCAAATCCAACAGGCTCTTGAACCTTGGACTGGATTTTTACAAAAAAAATTTAAATATTTTTCCCAATACCTCTAACATAACATCTTGGAGATATTACAATATTGGTTTGTTTTCTGTCTCTCTCTTCAGTGTTACTCTTTGTATGACTTGGAAGGCCAAATGGAAGGATGGCTGCTGTACTGCTGGGAAAGGCAGTAACTTTCACGGGGTCGAGCTACAGACAGGTGGCCTAGGGGGTCGGTATAAATGTTGTAGCCAATGGTGTAAACAAATTATCAACAGTAAGTTTAGAAAATTATATTGTTTATTTTGAAGAGGGATCCTAGAGCACCAGAGTTTATAATTTATCAGGAAAAATCAAGAGAAAGAAACTACACTTGGACAATATTGGTTTATAGAAAATAATTGAAGGAACAATGAAAATAGAACTAAAGTTGAAACTGCGCACTTGCGATATCAAATATCAATGCAATCACTTTGCAGCAGATAATATGCATGGCAATTAGAGCTTTTTTACATTATATTATAATAAATTCATAATTCATGCATACAATGAGAGCTTTTGGAAAGGAGCATTTGAATTTATCAAACAGTACCACTCATCATCTGAGCAAAGATGGCAAAAGGAATTTCAACATTATTTGCGATCTAAAAAATTGAACGATCGTTGTTGCTTTGTGTTGTGCTTCCCTTGCACAGACTGCAGTGCCTTCTGTCTGCTTTAGGGTGTGGCATCTGCCATTGGGGAGGAAAAACTGGCATGTGTTGCCTTTTATAGCAGACTGATTTCATTGTGCTGAGGGCCTCAATTTTATAACCTCTTAGTTCCAATCTTGTAGCCGAGTTGCTGAAACAAATGGGAGGAAAAGGAGTTAGTGGTACAAACTCTTCAGTTTAAAGCCTCATGCTCTTTTTGCCCTTTTCCCAGGGAAAACATTTCAAAGTAAATCTGTGTTAAACTTTTGCGGGTTATTTTCCCGATTGGAAAGACTTGCGGAGTGTGTCAGGAAGTATTGCGGTCTGCAGCCCAGGCGCTATCAGCACATCTTAGCAGATCATCAATATATGTATTTTTGCTCAAATATAAATGTCTCAAAGTATAAGTGTTTAATTGATTTTATATTTTATGTTAGAGTACACATGTAAAGAAATACACACAAGGAGACGTCTATATTTTTATTTGCATATGAAAGACTTTAAAAATCAACTTAGGTGGTTTAATGTGTATAATTAGCGTGCATTTGAATATAGAAAAGAAGAAAATCCAGGAGATAATGTCAAAAAGGCTCACTAACAAAGATGTAGTATTCTCTTGGCAAAAGCTGATGAATGATTTGGCATGAATTCATCTTACGGTTCTGTTATTCTCTCTCCTACAAAGATGATATATCCCTTTCTAGCAGTTTGCATAGAATTGCAATTTGTTGTTGTTACAGACTGTAATGACCCTTGGGTATGCACCTGATTCCCCCCGCTAGAATTACTCACCATTTTTTTTTCCCCGTGTTTATGTATGTGTAGCCATATAACATTTTTGCACTTGCAAAGGATACCAAAAAACCCACAAAAAACCACCAACCAACCAAAAAAACCAAACCCCCCCACTGTAAAACAGACGTATTAGCAAGATGTACCATGAGCACTGAGACTTTTCGAAAGTAACTCCCTAATGCAAATCATAGTATTTCTGACTTTTCAGACAGAACTTAAATTAATAGACACTAGAATCACACTGCTTATACATTTATCAATAATCTTTACGTGTAACTCAACATTAGAGCATGAAGCTTCTGCTCCTTTAATGTTTTCACAGTGAATTCAAAAAAGCCTACCTACTCGTGACAGCATCTTTCTTGATATGCTGCGTTTTTCTCTACCATTATGATTGAATCTTCTATTTATCCATTTTGAAATTTGAAAACGTGCTTACCTTTAACAGAGCGTATAAATATATTTATTTAAAACATCGTGGTTTAGACCCTTGCTGTATTGAAAACGTTCACTAATATCCCAGTTTGCTGTATTCATACCCAAGTATTTGATCTCCCAAATGCTTTCATTAGTTCAACGTAATGTGTGACTATTATCTTTTGTTATACTAGGGTATCGCTTGTATTAAGATAGTTATAAAAAAAACTTCAAACCGTTCTGGTTCAAGAATGTAGGTCAGCAGCAGTTTTCCATTTGGAGCAAGAGTTACTCGGATTATATATTTTGGGGTTTGTGTTACTACATTTACATGAGTGTCTTGTGCATACTGGAAATTATATTGTTTGGGGAAACAATTATGAGACTGAAAATGTCTCTCGCTCTTTGATCATCTCTTGTTGATCAGCAAATAAGTACACAGAACATATTGAAAACGGCCCTACATATAAAAGCATCATCAGTGCAAATGACCGTTAGAATTTGGAGACAGCTGGACAATGTGGACAACTGCAAAGATGCTACCGCTGCAGAATTTTAGGTTAAATTTTATAACCGTCTGCACATACAATATAAATCTTCAGGGGGCGGGTGGCTGGGGGGAAAAAATCCAAAACAAGTCTAATTTCTCCGTCACACGAGCAACGTGTCCCTGCCCTCGGAACACGAGGCGGCTGCTGAGCGCGGCACACAGGGCTGGGGGGCAGAGTGCGGCCCCCGAAAGTTTGACCGATCCATCTGCTCCGGCACAGCTGGAGCGCATGGCGGCCCCTCGCCTCCCTCCCGCTGAACCAGCCCGCGCGGGGCAGCGCCGCCGGCGGCACCCTCGGCCCCGCAGCACCGGGGACAGTCCCGCTCCCCTCCTCCCCCAGCGGCGTTCGGCGGCCCGGGGCGCCCGTCGCTCGGAAGACCCCCGCGGGCTCGTTGGTCCGCGCAGGCCGCGACCCCCGGCGCGCACACGGGCGGGACTCCGCTGGGAGCGGGGGGACCCACGGGGGCCGCGCCTCCCCCCCCACCCCCAATCCCGCCGCGCTGCCAGGAGAGCAGGGAGGGGAGCGGGAGCCCAAGCAAGTCCAGCGTTGAGTCCAGTCCGCGTTTTGCGGGTGCGCGGGAGCGATCGGGGCGGAGAGGGCGATGGCTGCCGGCGCTGGCTCGCTCGCTCGCTCATGCCATGCTGGGCCAGCGCGGCTCCGGCAGACGTGTGTTTACCCATATCCGGGTTAGGGAGGAAAGGAGGAGAAAAAAAAGTTTCATTTAAACCTGAACAAAAAAACTTTCAACGTGAAATCACACAGCAGGAACGGGCACAGACCGTAAGGCGTTCTTACCATTTCTAACCTCAACCACGGACTCGGGGAGGGAAATCGCTGTAACTCGGTGCGTGCGGAGCGGTCCGCAGGGGATACTCTGGGCTCAGTCAAGTCCCTGCCCCGGCCGCTTCTCCTTCTGCCCCTCTCCTCTCCCTCCCCCCACCCCTCTGTTCGCCCCCCATTTTTCAGGGTGGGAGTCGATTTTTTTGTTTAGTTTTTCAATTTTGGTTTTTTTTTAAAAAAATCTTTTTTGGTAGTTACTATTATCAGCACCAATTTCTCCGGACTCGCAATGTTGCGATGATCATGGCCGCGCAAGTTGCAGCGGCTCCAGCGAGTGCGAACAACAGCAAGGGCAAAGCCCCGAGCCTGCCGGGCGGCCTGGGCCCGGAGCGAGGCCCGGGGGGGGCCGGGGCTCCCGGGCCGGGCCCCGCACTGGGGGTCGGCGAGGGGAGTCCGGCCGGCGGCAACAGCGTGAATAATTTAGATCACCATCTCCACCACCACCACCGCAGCGAGCCGCCGAACATGGCCNAACCAGGGCCAATACCGCGCCCCCCGCCGCTGCCGCCGGTAACAACAACAACAACGCCAGCGGCGGCGGTGGCGGCTCCTCCTCGGAGCCGGCTCTGAAGGAAGGTGGAAGCTCCTCGGAGTTATCTTCATCTTCTCCGTCTTCTTCCTCCTCCTCCTCCTCCTCCTCCAACCCGGGCTCGGCTATGGAGACGGGGCTGCTCCCCAACCACAAGCTGAAGAGCGTCGGAGGCGATCACCCCGCCGCGCCGCCCCACCACCACCATGCCCACCACCCGCATCACCATGCCCACCACCACCATGCCC